>JARHVA010002013.1:1800000-1845000 GCA_037957365.1 Torreya grandis | reverse complement strand
TATGTGGTGTGTAAAATTTAATTTTTACAAACCTATGACTCTTATTAGTGCTAGTAAGCAATCTGGAAAGCACAAAAACCTTTAAAATTACTATATGTTTACCCAAAATAGAATCCAATTAAATTATATGCCGTAAAATCCTTAGGCTAAATATTAAATCCTTGAAAATTCCTGTGTACTCATGAGAATATATTTTGAAAAACCATCTCCCACAGTGTAAGGCATTAGCTAGACACCAACTCTATCAAATGTAGAGTGACCATAATTTATTATATTTAGTAAAATAAGTATAAAGTATAAGTTGACATTTATATTTTTATCTTTATAAATTGACATTTATATAATTACCTTTATATTCATTATACTTAAATTTTATTTTAATAAACCTACTCCCTCACCTTTTAATTCATCCTATGTTTACATTCTACCACCTTCAGTCCCAATGTTATGCTCTAAATCATGTACAAGCTATTACATGTACACATTATAATTGTTACATGCTTTAGTTGTTTAAAATTTTAACCTCTCGTGCCTTATCCTTCTACACCTTATAATATATCATTCTTGTATTTTATACAATGTTAAATTAAACTGTACATGTTATAGTGTGTGCATGTTATAGTTTGTTTGAATTCAAAAACCAAGTCCCTTGGCTCAGAAATGCATTTGATTCCAAGCCAAAGTCTTAGAACTATCAAAACATAGTTTAATATGACATCTTTAATATAAAATATGAAAATTCAAATTCAATCACAAAATACACTATGAATTTTAATGAGACATTTCATAAAATTATTTTCACGATGATGAGAACCCTCTCTACTTTCCATATATATATATATATATATATACACACACACATACATATATACATATATATACATACATATATATATATATATATGTATGTATGTATATATATGTATGTATATATATGTATGTATATATATATATATATGTATGTATGTATATATATGTATGTATATATATGTATGTATATATATATATATAAATATATATATATATATATATATATATACATATATATATACATACATATATATATACATACATATATATATATATATATATATACATACATATATGTATGTATGTATGTATATATATATATATATATACATATATGTATGTATATATATATGTATGTATATATATATATATATGTATATATATATATATATATATTTATATGTGTGTGTGTGTGTGTGTGTGTGTGTGTGTGTGTGTGTGTGTGTGTGTGTGTGTGTGTGTATTAGACTATTTTAAGGTTTATATCTATGTTTATTTCTAAATATAGATTTTTTTAGAACATTACATGCCACAAACATACATACCCATATATATTTAAGTATTTTTGTTTTTATTGATCAAAATCCAAAAAACAAATGGTAAAAAATAGGTGTAATTTTATATGCATTCATAGAAAAAACTATTTTTTTAAACATTTTTGAGGTAGTTACAGAGGTCATATGACCATCTACCTAGTTTTTTAAATTTTTCAAGTAAAATTAATATAAAAAAATACATTCATTAAAAAATAATAATAAAATATAGTTCATAAACTAGATGAGCTTATCTATAATTTCTATAAAAAGGTTTCAAAAACTACTAAGCTTTTATATAAAATTGTTGCATTGTACAGAACACTATCTACTTTGTTTTCATAAAAAAATTTAAGTTCCTCTTTAAATTTATGTTTTTTTGATGTATTTATAATTCACCATATAAAAAAATCTTATTTTGGAAACTAGACCCAGAATTATAAAATTCATGTTCTTACAACATCCTCAAATTTTGAGTGTAGCCATTTCAAATTATCTACATAAGTTTATATTTCTCAATTTTTAGGAAAAACATGTCTATGGGTAGGCCCCCCTTTGTCCCCCGAATTTATGTACTTACCTAATAAGCTAAATTTGTTCAATAGGAACCCAAATGTTTTAGGAAATGGAATAAATGAATGACATGTGAAAATGGTGCAACCATCAATTATTCAAAATAATCCACCTACTCAATCTATTACACTACAAATACCACCTCAATAAATGAATTAATATCAATAATATTTTTCTATAACCTTGGTGAGCCCGTAGAGGTTGTTGTAGAAAACATGGCCATTTAACCAAATAGAAAGCCTTTTTAAGAAGGAAAAATAAATCCCATATGGCATACAGGCTCAATGAATATTGGGATTACTACCATGTCAAAGGCCATGAAACTTATAAGTATAAGCAACTTAGACACAACATTTAAGACTTTCTTGATCATAATAAAATTAAGATAGAGAATGATGCTTTTACTTCAAATCAAAACATTGGTATGTACTAAGACCCAATTCAAAATAATAATGCCAATAGTTAGTGTCAACCAAAAAATCAAAATTAGAATCAAAATAATGATAATAAATTTAAGGATTCTCAAACCAAGGAGATTGAATAACATAATGTCTCCTATGGCTATAATTATTTTGTGGGCCATACTACCAAATTTTTTGTGGAAACTATTAAGATCAATCCTTGTTCATCATCTAACACTACTCAATGTGTTTCCCCTTCCATTCTAGGACCTCCCCTTTAGCATCCTAGAGTCCCTCTTTAGACGTTAAATATCATTACCATAACTTGACATAGATAGGTTACTATTACAAGTGTTACATCTCCTCCATAAAATTTATTTAATCCTCTTCTGACTCAAAAATGCATTGTTGTAACTCAGAATAGTTATCATCCAAGGTCCTCTGTCACCTCTAAATGATAACCTAGTCTTAGGCCTTTTGCCTTAAAAATCCAAATTATCTTCTTCTTCCACTGACAAGTAGTATTATAGTGTGGAATAGTTAAAAAAATACATCACCACAAATTTCTATTACAAATATTCTATGTGTATCTTATGTCCACAAAGAAATTTTGTATGATCGTTTGTGATAATGTAATGTTTCAAATGACATCAATCCCTTCCTATTTCAAAAACTTGTATGTTATTTATCCCCAGGTCAGCAACTCAAATTTGACCAATGGGACATGGCATCCCTTGGTCCATTACATAGCAACCCCTTTATATAGAATCAATAATTTCCAATCATAAGATCAAAAAGGTTCTCATAGACAATAACTTTAGATTTAAACATTGCCTCATTAAAATTGGTAAAATATTTGTGGTATAATTCAATAGACTTTTAACCATATACCATTACTATGAAGACATATGAAAACATATAGATGGAATCACATGGTATCATTTATTTGCCAAACCTTGGAACTATTATCCATGATACCCATTGCCATGTCATTGATATTGAACTACCATACAATCTAATTCTTGGATGTCATTGAATCCATAAAGTATATGTAGTTAATTATATACTATATTAATGTCTAAAATTCCCCCATTTTAAACTGGTGGTTAATATTCACAATGATTTATTAGCCATATCAATATATAAACTTTGGGATGTCAAATATAATAAATATAAATTTTGTCCTAGAACTAATAATGCACCTCAAAAGCAAAGGAATGTAGCTCTTGAAAATCTCAAATCTAATTATATTGTCCCAAGCAACATTTCTTTCACTTTTACGTATCAACCTCCTAAATTTATTCCCATTTTATGATTGAAGATGAAGATCATGGCATGCATAGCATCAAAGTTTCCTTCCATATTGTCAAATTTCTCAAGTGTCCTAAAGCCCATTGTAGGACCAAGAATACGTGGAATAAAAATGTTTATTCTCATCCAAAGGGACCTCCTCTATTTTTTCAAAGGGTTCATTGAATAAATAATAACTAAGTAATTTTGGGGATTCATGTTTGTGTAATGATGATTTTGCAACTTGTTATTAGATCACTAAATATGCCATTCCTAAAAAAATAATGTTAGATGGACATAATATAGGAAAGGTATTAGGAACAAATTATCAAGGTATTCTTGATCTCACTTCTTTGAGAAAACATAAAGGTACTAAATATATTAGATACAAACCACTTCAGGGTGACCACTCAGATCTCAAGAGTGAAACAACTTCAAAATATAATGAAAATGATCCTAATAATGATGGAAAATAATAATATCTTATCTATGATAAACTAGTTGACATGAACCTATTTGACTATAATGTCATCCTTACCATCACATCCACATTTAATTTGCCTTTACCTTCCATTATCCAACATTAAATGATTAGAGCCAGTAAATTCACATTATACCATAGGATGACTTTCGAAATGAAAAAAATAATTTTATAATACATGGGCCTTAGGTATGGTATACCAATTAGATACCACAATAAAGGACTTGAAATTTCATTAGACCCTACTACCTAATTTCAAGACAAGGTTAACTTTTTTAGTTAACAAACACAAACATTGAGGTCCACAAGTGAAAACCTTTGTAGAAATTTTAAACTAGCGTAAAATTAAATATAAACAGGAGTCATGTGGTCAATTTTTTTTGAGTGTTAAAGAATGGGTAATTTCACTCTCCTTTATATGAAGCATAGATACCCATAAGTCCATGAAATATATTTAGTTCATATATCAATCTAGAGGAACAAAAGACATTTTAACAGTTGGTTCAATATTTACCTCATCAATGAACATTACCTTCCATGGCTTATTTTGATTCTTATTACATCTCTGATCCTAAGGGCTAATAATCAGATGGACAAAATCAATTCCCATCAATTACAACTATATTGGAGAATAAATTCATAGTAATTCTTCAATACACCATCGTAATCAACATTGGTATTGTATATGATCCTAAAATATTAAATCTTGGTACATTCCTCACTGTATAGGAATTTCAATTAATCATTGCCATTCTCAAGGAATTCTTTTACCTATTTGTATGGCCTTGTGTTGATATTACTAGGCTATATCCCTCTTTTGTTTGACACAATCTTGTTGTGCACTTAGATGTCAAGCATATTGGATAAAAGTTATGAAAATGCACCTACATATTATCATGTTAATCAATAATTAATTGGATAAATTGCTTGGAGTAATAATAATTAGACCAATTATCAAAACTAAATGTATTTCTAATATCATCCCAATCAGTAATAAACTTATTGGTAGACATCTATGGACATATTTTAGAGACACCAATAATGCATGTCCCAGAGTTGATTTTTCATTTCCTAACATTGATATAATCATCAACTTAATAAAAACATATGAGAATATATCCCTCATAGATGGTATTACATGGTACAATCAAATTAAAATATCACCCCAAGATAAATATAAAATGACATTCACCACTCAATGAGGAATATTTTGCTCTTAGGTTATGTCATTCACCTTGAAACACAATGATGATACATATCGATGTGTTTATCATTTTATGTGACATGATGCATGATATTTTTTAGGATTATGTTGATGATATTATATTAAAATCAATAATGTGTGTATAATAGAAATTCTATGAATAATCTTTTAGAAACTTCATGAATATAACACACATCTTAATACAAATAAATGTGTATTTGGAATCACATAAGGAAAATTTCTAGTCTTCTTTATTTCCCATAGATGTAGTTAATTTGATCATATTAATGTTAAGGCCATCACATATATTCCTTGCCCATCTAATTTAAAATTGATGCACATCCTATAAGGAAATACTTAGTACATTCATATATTCATTTTTCATCTAGCTTACCAGTGTCATATTTTTAAACACCTCTTTAAGAAGGGAAACACCTTTAAATGTAATGTTGATTGTTAAGAAGAATTTTAAAGTTTAAAAAATTATGTATAAATCCATCACTATTGGCTCCACTAACACTATGGAAAGCATTATTTCTTTATATTTCAACCACTAAACATTCATTGGGGGCATTTTCAACCAACATTACAATTAGGGAAAACAACATGAAATATATTATATGATAATGACATTGGTCGATTATGAACATAATTATCTACCAATTGAGAAGGTGTGTTTAAATTTGGTATTTGCATCTAAAAAATGTCATCATTACATTTTGAACAACAAAACAATCTTGATTGCTAAAGTTGATTCACTTAGGTATGTTATGTCTAAATGTTATTTGACTAGCCACATGGATGAATGTATTATGGTTATCACTGAGCTTGAAATCAAATTACACATCAAAAATCCATCAAGGGTAAACTACTTAAAGAACAAATTATTAAGGCACCATTGTTAGAAGCACATCCTTTGAACATAAATTTCCTTGATGAGTCTATAATTACTCTAGATGAATCATGCCAATTGAATCTATATTTTGATGGTTCCTTCACATCCCGTGGTTCAAGCGAAAGTATTGTTTTGATTATGATTGATGGCAATATCATTCCCAAGGAATTTGAAATTGGTTTTACATGCATGAATAATGTTTTTGAATATGGGGCATCCATTGTATGGCTTCACCTCATAGTACAATAGAACATTAAATAGTTGATCATCTACAAATGTTTATAATTGGTTATCAATCAGGATATAGATCAATATTAGAAAAATGTGAGATTTTTTTAACCTTATAATAGCTTAGTTGACAATTTAAAAAATAAATCCGAATGCATCCAATTTCAACAAATACCAAGAGCCAATAATATATTAGTTTATTCCATGGAAATATATTCTCATTGATAGAAATGTATTATAATGTTCATCAATATCAATTCCTCATTGAAAATATTCTTATACCAACTTACATTCACTCAAAATATTAAATGGTATGTGATATTATTAGGTGTATTCTCCTTGACACTAAGACATATATACATACCTATGAGATTATATCATTCCCATTTAATTATCATGTAATCAACATAAATACTTAATTCATAATGCCTTGGTGGTATTCTCTATCATAGATGCTATCACGGAATTCTATTCAAACTCTACTAAATCTAAATTAGCTCTCAAATAAGTGCCCGAAGGAATTTGTGGGGCCCATACTAGTGGAATTATTCTTGCTGAGACAGTCCTTTGAAAAAGATACTATTAGCCCATAATGGAATCAGTTTCATTTGTTTGTCTAAAGAAGTACTTTATTTGTAAGAAATATGGTGATTTAATACATGCTCTTTCATAATCACTTTAACCAAACACATCTCCTTGGTCATTATAAAAATTGGGCCCTTCATCTTAAACAAAGATAAAGCCAACACCATCATATGGTGATAAACACATCCTAACTAACATTGAGTATTTTACTAAATAAGTTGAGGCAATCACTTTCACCTACATAAATGGAAGGTAGATATCCAAATTCATTCTAATTCACCTCATTTTTTTCTATGGAATTTCCTCTACCAATATATTTCATAATGGCATGTCATTTAAGAAGAGGGAGGTGAAATCCCTATGTGCATAATTCTATAACAAACATAGGTGGTCAACTCCCTATTACATTGAAGGTAACAACCAAGTTGATGTATCTAAAAATACCATGGTCAAAATTATTAACAATATTGTTAATAATGTTGGTAGTGATTAACACATACAATTATTTCCTTCCTTGTGGGTTTATCATACTAACATCTGCATGCCTATAGGTGCCACACCCTATTCCTTAAAGTTTGGCCCTGACACTATTCTTCCTACTGAGATCAAGTTTCCTTCCATGTGAATTTTATTATAGGTCATCATTTATGATGTGTACATTGTATCCAATATATAAGATCTATAACTCTTAAATGAGAAATAGATATTCATGTTGAACCATCTTAAAGATTATTAGAATCATCTAAAACATAGTTATAAAAAATGCATCATTTCCATAAATTTTAAATTTGGTGATCTTGTGATGAAAGAGAATAATAAAAACACCAATGTAGACCATGATTTAATAAGGGCAAGTTTGAGCTTAATTAGTTGGGTTCATTCATTGTCATAAAAAACTATGGTTCTGAAGCATACATCTTGGATATAATAAATGTATAAGAGATAAACAAGCCCATGAATATTATGCATATCAATAACCTTTTTTTTTTTTTTTTAACATTGTCTATGAGTGCCTTTCTTGGGGGTATCCCTTTCATGGCCTTTCTCATTACCCTTCATGATCTATTCCATTCTTGAGTCACTCATTTTCATTGTCCCATGTCTTATTATCATATTGATATTGATTATGACTTACAATACTACATGTGGATTCATAACATAATTCAATAGGTAGCTCATATATGATCATATTTAACACATATTTACAAGGACAATATAAAAATATCTTTAGTACTAGAATTGTTTCCTATCTAATAATCCTTGGAAAAATGTTTTTTAGATCTTTCCAATATTTTTCATTATTTTTCATCACTTCCCTTGCATATTAATTTGTTTTTGAATAGTACTCCCTTCCTGAGCTTTTGTGTTGTTGACTGGTAGTCTCTTCATATATTGAGTTATTTTTGAACCCCTACTGAAGGTTATTTTTCCTTTATTATAGGGTTCCCTATGAATTTGTTTATATTCACATATAAATTATACTTATTGAATATTCATGTATATTTATTTTTCCATAAAATCAAAAACATCATTATAACCTCTTAGAAACCAAAAAATTAGAAGAAGAAAAAATCCTAAAAAGAGAATTAAATCCCTAAAATTTTTGTCTAGATTGTCATTCCATTTTCTTGTGAACTTTCACTCTTAGTTATATTATGAGTGGAACTATTTGAGTATGACATAGATAAAACCCCATTCAATTTGAACATTTAAAGGGTGGGATCATCTTATAAAAATTAATACATCACCATCTAATTGAATCAAATATGATCATCATTCTAATTCTAATTGTCCCAGTACCCTATATTTTTGCTTATGTCATTAAAGGGTAATTTCATTTCAATCATTTATCATTCTAATCAACATTATCATTTGTCCCTTATACTTCTATCTTTAGGATAATTACATCAGCTTGAGGTTCACGTGGGCTATGTAGGTAATTCTTAGATACATGGGGCATCTAGGGTCAGATCGACAACCACTATCATTCCCATTTTCATCATTTTACCTCTTTGATATTTGTCAGTATCAAATTTATTTTTTTCCTATTATTTTAATATTTTAATATACTATGATCTCATCATTTTTAAAGGTAATTATACTATGCTATCATTATTATTCAATATAATTATACTATGCTCTCACTATTTTATGGGCCACTTATATATTTAGTCTCTATCAATTTCATTTATCATTGTTTCTTAACATTTCCTCCCTTTTGGGGAGAACAAAATTGACTTGAGGTCTATACGGACTATGTAATAAGTGCTTAGATACATGGGGCATGTTGGGTCACCTTAACCACCACTACCATTCCCATTTTATTCATTCCACACCTTTGATATTTATTATTATCAAATCTAATTTTTCCTCAGATTATCAAGTTTTTCTATATTATGCTCTAATCATTTTACGAGCTAATTCTACATCGTTGTCATCATTTTGTTAGATAATGATACTATGTTCTTACTATTTTTAAAGTAAATTATATGTTGATTTTCTATAATTTTCTTCTATTATTTTTACATCACATTTCCTCCCTTATGGGGATAACTACAACATCCTGAGGTCCACAAATACTATGTAGGCACTGCTTAAATTCATAGATGGGGTATCTAGGGTCATCTTGGCCACCACTATCATTAAAATTTTCATCATTCCCCTCTTTGATATTTTCCAATGTCAAATTTAATTTTTCTTCATATTATTTAGTTTTAATACTATGATCTAATCATTTTAAAAGCCAATTCTACTACACTCTCATCATTTTGTGATCTAATTATACTATGTTGGAGAGTTTTCATGATGATGTAATGATGGTGTCATATAGGTGTCCTAGTGAGTGGATGAAGAGACTTGATAGTATATGTGAAAATGATAGTGTGTAATGTGCCTGTTCTAAGTATGATTGAAGGAGGCTTGGTTGATCTTTAGTGTTGACATGGCTAGAGATGTTCAGACATGATTATGGTGAATAGATAATTTGAAAGAGGTTATTATGATGTTATATATTCTTTCATAGCTTGTTTACATAATTAAAATGCATTTGATAGTCCATAGCTTTCATCTAGATAGTTTTGGTCTAGTGGCAAAAACTTTGAGTAGGTAGTTTGATGATGTCACCATTTCCACATGTGAATGAGTCAAAGGGAGTTAGTTATATGTTTTTCATCACTATAGTCCCTATGTTTTATGAACCATATCTCAAGTCATACATTAAAGTGAGGTTAAATATATGAGGGTGCAAAGTTATCTTATTAATAAGAATTCATTGTTTTCCCATACTTATCTAAATTTGCAATATGGACAAAAAAAGATGTTTAAGTAGTTTGATGATGGAATATCTCACAATGTGGATATTTCAAGAGAACGTGATCATATGTGTTTTACAATTTCATACCTATTTTATTTTTTTAAAATTTAATATCATGCATTAAAGTGAATCAAAATATGTCCATATACAAAGTTGGGCTCCTAGGGAGTTCAACTATGTTTTTCCATACTTAGCCAAATTTTCAATGAGGAAGAAAGAGCCGAGCAAGAATTTTGATGATGTTATATCTTTCACATGTGAAGGTCTCAAAAGAAATTGATCATATGGGTTTTTTCATTTCTATGCATAGTTGCTTTACACTAAAGTCTAGATGATGCACTGAAGCATGACAGAATCTAAACATAATTAGCTGTATAACATAATTTTTTAAGAAGGAATTTTAATGGTATTATATTTCACATGTGCCAAGGTTTTAGGAGTAGTATATCACAGGGTTAGACTCTCCTTGTGAGGAGATCATATGATTCAAATTTTAAATCATGCATCAAAGTGTAGAAGTAATTAAGGTTCAAAAATGGCTACTCAAGAATATTGAAATGGCCCCCATACTTAGTCATTTCTACACATGTTAAATTTTGAGAAAGATTGATGGTGCACATTTCTCTAAGGAGTCAAGAAGTAAGAAGATAAGGATAGGTACATGATGCTTAAAAAATGATTAAAGGTATAGGATAAGGATTAAATGGTGAGTAGGCATTTGTATAGATTGATTGAATGGTGAGCACTAATAATTAATGACCTAGTTGATTTGTAGAGATTGATAGAGTGTGTTGAGTCAAAATTTCAAGAATGCATGAGATGAGGTCAAAGTGAATGAGGTTTAACACTTGAGATTGGTGGACTATGTGTCAAAGATCAAACAAGATCAATGGTGAATATTTGATTTGAGTTGATAGGACAAGAGATTCAATAATTGTGTTCAAAGGTTAATCATGACTATTTGAATTCAAATATTTAAATTTAAGAAATGCAAAAACTAGTGTTTGGTCTTTGGGACATATCTTTTGATATAAGTTGAATTTGCTCATATAGTAAAAAGTAAAGTAGTAGAGGACTCAAAGGCTCATCTAGAAATATGGATTTGAATATATAAAAGTGTGTAAAGTTAAAGATATTTATCATAAAATTTGAATATGTGTTTGTGTTTCTTCTTCAAAGTGACCCAAGAAAGATATTTGATCTTGTGTTTTTGCTATTTTGATATATCATGATGAATTTTCTATTTATAAGTGTTGTAGACTCCATAAGGATGTTCTGTGAGTATTTTTTATGTGTGATCAATCTATCCTTAGTATGATAAATGCTTAATAATTTGATTGTATGTTTGATAATGGTGTTCCTATGTATAAGGTCTCTATCTGCGTTGACTGAGCATACATAGAGGTGAGTTAAGATGATTGTGCTCATTTAAGGATGTTTAAAGTGACATAATGAGTGGACTCATGTATTTTAAATTGGTCATGTGTTTTTATTTTTCCTGAGGGTGCGCTAAATGGATGAATAGGTCTCCATTAGACTTATAAGAGATACAAGGGCCTTATTAAAAGGTGTAATTTCTTAAGGGTGACCCATAGATGATATGTCTAACCTTTGAAGATTTTTATGATCCATGTCTTTGTGTGATAGTTTCATTAAGGGATAAGGCATGCTTAATGGTTGACTAAGGTAGTGATTATCAATATTTATCTATAAATAGTGAAACCAAAGATGATGGGCTCTTGACTTGAAGCGAGAGACTTAGAGAGATTGGAGAGAGGCTTGTGTTTGTGTTTTGTGGAGTGAAGGAGGGGTAGAGTGCCCTTTGGATGAGTTGAAGAGTAGAATAGATTGAGGAATATTTTTATGACTTGTTGGTCATAATTCTATTGGTAGACTGAGTGTGATTGATGTTTGAGTGTGAGCAAAAGTGAGGTGTGATAAGTAGAGGACCATCATCAGGTGTTTTTGACATAAATTTAAAGGTGGATGTGTTCATAAGTTTTTTTGTGGTATTTTATCATATAAGGTGGTTGTATCTTCCTTTCAAGGTATAACTTGCTAAAAATTCCAGTTGTTGTTGCAACTCAACTAGACAGGTGTAGAATCACCTTATGGGATTATAACCTCACTAAATTGGGATTGTAGTTCCTTAATCATATATAGATGGTCTAAATTAGATATTTTTATTATAGGATAATATTCTAATTTCCATTTCTATTGGGTTTTCTCCCCAAAGAGGGTTTCTTATGTATGTCATGTGTTATGTGATTGATCTTGCATTGTCTCTCTTTTTCATTGATGTGAATGTTGTGTATACTTCATGAATATTTGTAGTAACTAATTACTGATTTCAAAGATAAAAATTTAAGTTGGAATATTTGGGCTCACTAATCAAAATTTAAGAGGTCACATTGCTAGGTTATACAAGTAAAGGCATACAGGACATAACATATTTAATCAGGCTCCTAGAACAGGAAAGTTAACACATGGAAGCCAAAGGTGACAAGTTTAAATTAGGATGAGACTGAAAGTACAAGTAATATATTTTATATGGTGGAGAATGATTTATAAGTTTAATAGTACCGATATGTCTCATTATCTAATCATGTTGAGAATGAAGTGGTCAAGCTCAAAGAGAAGATCAAGGTGTTGATTGAGGCAATTCCTTAGGTATGTATGGATCCAAGTGAACATCCTATTGTTGTTGATCATGTATCTTTTATAGAACATCAATTTTATATGCCTAATGTATGTAATGAATCTTTTTTATCTCCATATATTATCAATTCAATTCTAGAATGAAAAGAGAATGATGTAGTGGTTGAGGAAGTTTTTTCTCTGAAGCCAAAGAAGAAAAAGAGGAAAAAATATAAGTATCAATTGAGCAACGAGGAGATGGAATATGATGAGATATTTTTTCTTTATATAATTAGGTTATAGACGGTGTATCTATGTATTCTTATTAAAATACTTCTTTTAGTGGAGAAGGAAGTGTTGTTGTGGTGTTCCTTGTGATGGTTCAAAGAAGACTAGAGTTGAGTGTTCTCAATTGGAATATGTCCTAAAATGGGTTATAGGAAGTAAAGGTTCCCAATTTTTTGGAAGCAAAAATATTAGTCTAGAAGAGTGTAATGTTAGTATTTAGGTGTACATGAAGTTTCAGATGTGGACGTTGACTAGAAGGTGTTGTGTTGACTTTATTTGTTTTGAGATTTTAGGGTTTTAGGCTCTTCTAGAAAAATATCATACCTTAAGAGTTTAGGTACAAGGATTATTAATTTGTTTAATGGGAAAAATGGGTGGTAAAATCAAGATTCATTAATAATTTAAGGTTTATGGTTCTCAAATTATTCAAGTTTTTATCAATATGGAGGGTTAATTAACTAGTAGGTTTGTGAAGGATGTATGTTATAAAATATGATTTTGGTGATGAAAATTGGTGTTTATGAGGGGGAATATGAGATTGATCCATATATGAATTTTTAGGTCTGAAATATTTGTGTAATGAAAATTTTGGGCTTTGTAAGTTCTAGGTAAGGTTACAAAGAGGCTAGATAGGCCTAGTTTGAAGAAGACTATTTTTTTGCTCAGTTTATCGAAAAGAGAAATGTATGTTTGTTTAAATAAGATTTATCAAGGTTATTGAGATAATTTTTTCTATTTTTAAATTTTCATGAAGTTCTATTGGTGGTCCTTACGATAGTTTGATAGAAAAGGCTAATAAGCATATATAGTCATTCTTCATGGTATGTAGAGACCTAAAGATAATCAGAAGGCTCAATTTCTCAGAGTTGTTAGGTAGATTGCCTATCATATGTTTATTAGTGATTTACATTATATTACATTAGTTTTTTTTATTCTTTCATCATTGGTTATGGTGTTTGGTTGAAGAAAAGTGTTGGCATGGAGTAAGAGGAAGTTGTCAAAACATGAAGAGGTTGCCTCAAGGTAAGGGGGAGTTTATATCATATTTATAAGATGGTAATTTAAATTATATGGTATTTTAAATTACTTAAGATTAGTTGGTGACCAATTTGTCATTATGTCAAAGGGGGAGAAAGTTCCTATTGTGGGAGTGCTTGAAGAGAGAGAAGGTGAATTATATATTACTATATATGATGGTTATTGACATCAATGAAATAGCGGTAGATTGTTAGAGACTTATCATGATGATTTAATTGTGGTGTCATGAAGGTGTCCTGGTGAGTGGATGAAGAGACTTGAAATTCAATGTGACAATGACAAATTGTGTAATGTACCTGTTCTAAGTATGCTTGAAGGAGGCTTGGTTCACCTTTAGTGTGGACATGGCTAGGGATGTCTAGGGATGAGTATGGTGATTGAATCATGTGAAAGAGATCCATAATATTTTATATATTATTTGAGATTTTGTGTGTATAAATATAATTCATATTGTAGTCCATAGTTTTCATCTAGATAATTTTTGTCTAGTGGCATAAAATCTGAGTAGGAAATTTGATGACATCAACATTACCACATGTGAATGAGTCAAGGGGAGTTGGTCATATAGTTGAGATCATTTTATTCCTTAGTTATTATGTGCCATATCTCAATTTATGCATTGAAGCGTGGCCAAAGATATGAGGGTATAAAGTTGGCTTCTCAGTCAGAATTCATTATTTTCTCATACTTGGAAAAATTTGTAATATGGACAGAAAGAGTCGAGTAAGTAGTCTAATGATGAAATATCTCACACATGTGGAAGTTATAGTAGAAGGTGATCATATCAGATTATTTACTTTTATACCTAGTTTATTTAAATTAAGTTTTATATCATGAGCTGAAGTTCATCAAAACATGTGCATATGCAAAGTTGGGCACCTAAGTAGTTTAACTATGTTTTTGTAATCAGGTAGAAAGTGCTGAGTGAGAATTTTGATGATGTTATATAATAAATGTGGGAAGGTTTAAATAAAAAATAATCATATGGGTTTGTTAATCTATGTGCATAGTTGATTTACACTAAATTATAAATCATGTACTGAATCACAACAAAAGTTATGAAGGATCAAAGTTGGCCTTCCAAATAAAATCTAGATATAGTTGGCTCTGTACAAAAGTTTTTGGGAAGGAATTTTAATGGCATTATATCTCACACATGTAAATATTTAAAGAGTATTATGTCACATGATTGGATTCTTGTATGTATGGAGATCATCTATTTCAAATTTGAGATCATGTGTCAAAGCATATAAGAAGTTATTAAGGTTTAAAAATGGCTACTGAGGCATATTGAAAGCATCCCCATAGTCATTTATACACATGTTAAAGTTTGGTCAAGATCGATAGTGCCTGTTACTCCAAGAAGTTAGGAAGTAGTGAGTTAAGGATAGCTATATGATGTTTAACAACTAAAAAAAGGTGCATGATAAAGATCTAATGGTGATCAAACATTTGTGCAAATTGATTGAATAATGAGAATTTATAATTAAAGACCTACTTGATCGACAAAGATCAACGAATCATGTTGAGTCAACATTTCAAGATTGCATGAGATGAGGTCAAAGTGACCGAGGTCTAACACTTGGCATTGGTGGACTATATGTTAAATATTGAATAAGATTGATGGTGCATATTTGATATGAGATGAGAGAACATGAAATTTTAGAATTGTGTTCGAAGGTTAACTGTGACTATTTGAATTCAAATATTTGAATTTAACAAATGGAAAAACTAGTTTTTGGTCCTTAAGCCATACTTTTCATAGAATTTGAATTTACTTATATAGTAAAAATAAAATGGGTAGATGACTCTAAGGCTCATCTATAAATATGTATTTAAAGATCTAGAAGTGACTACAGTCAAAGATATTGAGCCTAGAAAATGACTATGTGTTTGTGCTTGTTCTGGAAAGTGACCTGAGAAGGATATTTGAGTTGTGTTTTTTTTTTTTATATGTATCATTATGGATTTACTATTTTGGAGTGTTTTATACTTCATGAGGATTCCTTAAGAGTATTTTTAAGGCATGATCAATCTATATTGAGTATAAAAATGCTTCAAAAGTTGGTTGTATGTTCAGTAATGTTATTTATGTGTATAAGGTCTTTATTTTAGTTGATTGAGCATACATAGATGTGAGCTAAGATGATTGTAATCATTTGAGGATGTTGAAGGGGACATAAGGAGTGGACCCATGTATTTAAACATATTCCTATGTTGTTTTTTGAATTGAGGGTGTGCTAAATGTGTGAATGGTCTCCACGAGACCTATAATAGATACAAAGGCTTTATGAAAAGGTGTATCTCCTTAAAGGTGACCCATAGATGGTATGGGTAACCTATGAATATTTTTATGAGGTATTTATTCATGTGAGATATGCCTTAAGGGATAAGGCATGCCTAATGGCTGACAAAGGTAGTGATTATCAAGATTGCTCAATAAATACTAGAAACCAAGATAATGGGTTCTTGACTTGAAGTGAGAGACTTTGAGTGATTGGAGAGAGGATTGTGTTTATATATGTTAAGGATTGAAAGAGGGTTATAGTCCACTAAATATGATTTGAAGAGAATAATAGATTAAGGATTGTTTGTATGACCTGTTGCTTAAAGTTCTTTTGGTAGAATAAGTGCACTTGATATTTGAGTGTGACCAAAAGTGAAGTATGCTAAGAAGAGGACCATCATCAGGTATTATTGACATTAGTTAAAAGGTATATGTATTCATAGGTGTTATTATTACATCTCAACATCTAAGTTTGTTGTATCCTCCTTATAAAGTATAACTTACTAAAAGGTCTGGTTGTTGTAGCTCAACTAAATAGGTGTGGTAGCACCTTGTGGGATTGTAGTCTCATTAAATAGGGATTATAGTTACTTGATAATTTTTAGGTGGTATAAATTAGATCTTTTTATTATAGAATAATAGTCGAATTGTAGGTTCTACTGGGTTTTCTCTCCTAAGAGGGTTTCCCACATATGTCATGTGTTATGTGATTGATCTTGCATTGTATCTCTTACTCATTGATGTGAATGTTGTGTATGCTTCATGAATGCTTGTGGTAATTGATTAAGTACTATCAAATATCAAAATTTAAGTTGGATTATCCAGGCTCTCTAATTCACCCCCCTCTCAGTGATTATACCTATAACATACTCCACTCTCACTATTTTTTGATCTAATTCTATTATGCCCTCATTTTTTTAAAGATAATTATACTGATCTCTCTCTTAGTTTTACAAGTCACCTCTATATTTCATATCTATTAGATTCATATATCATTTTTTCATCACATTTCCTCCTTTCTTGAGAGAATTACAGTGGCCTAAGGTCCACATGGACTATGTAGGTAGTGGTTATATACATGGGGTTTCTACAATCAGTTCGGCTACTACTATCATTCCCATTTTCATAATTTCCACTCTTTGATATTTTTCATTAGCAATTTAATTTTTTCCTCATATTATCATGTTTTAATATACTACACTCTTACAATCTAACAAGTAAATTAATACTATGCTCTAATTATTTTGTGAGATAATTATACTACGCTCTCATCATTTTATAAGACACTTATATATTTATTCTTTGTTAGTTTCATATATCATTTTTCATCACATTTCCTTGCTTTGAGGGAGAACTACATTGGCATGAGGTCCACATGGACTATGTAGGTATCACAAACAAACATCAAGTATCTGGGGTCATCTTAACCACCACTATCATTCCCATTTTCATCATTCCACCCCTTTGGTATTTATCACTATCAAATTAAAATTTTCCTCATGGTATTATGTTTTTCTATATTATGCTCTCATAATTTTATCTTCTAGTTATATTATCCTCTCATCATTTTGTGATCTAATTATACTATGTTCTCACCATTTTTACAGCCAATCATACTACACTTCAACCATTTTTTAATTTGATTGTAGTATAATCTCACCTCATTTTCATCCAAATCAATCACACTCTTACCATTTTTAGAGTAAATTATATGACACTCTCTCTTGATTTTGTGAATTAATTTTGTTATTTTATCATCCTTTTACGATTCACATCTACATTTCATTTCCTTCAATTTTTATCTACTCATTTTTCATCACATTTTTGTTAGTGTAGGTTTTTAGTTTTCCCTATTATTTAATTAGGGAATATTATATATTTGTGCATACATGGAGTTTTCCGACATTCGTGGGATAGGCTAGCTTATGTGGAGATGTATGCCATAGATGAGTCATAGGTGTCATAAGAATGTCATAAATAACTCTTTTGACTAGCTATTTCAGGTATGGGAGTTACTTACCTATTACTAGTACCTTGTCACCACCTTTCATGGAGGAGTTATAGTCTATTCTTGGGGTGATTTGACCACCATTTGTGGAGGAGTTACTTACTAGCTCTCCTATATGTATTATTCATTATGGCCATCTCATGTTAATGGAATATTGGCTTTTATCCAAATTGTCTATGCAATTGTCTCTTATTTGATTTCATTTACTTTAGCATTTTGTGGTATTCACTTGCTTCATCTCGTATAACCACAACTCGTGCATCCTCATTATTTAGACCTTAGTGAATCCTCTTATATGGTATCAGAGCCACCCCAATAACTAGTTTTTTATTTTGTTATTGCTTTCATTGAAATCTAGAGCTTTGTTAAGGGATTTTTTTAATAAAATTTGAAAATTTCTAGGAGATATTGCTAGTTCTCCATGCTATTATTCCTTCCATGGCTTGTTTGGTCTCTCCATATACATGCAAGCCTGTGATCATGATCCAATAATCTTGTTTCTATCAATCAACTTGCATATTTTGTGTTTTAATTAGAATTTTAGGCTGTCACATGCCTTTGCAAACTCTTGGTAGCTGATTCTACATTTTCATGGCATTTTTTGGTTGATGGGGTCATTTTTTTTGGCTAAAGGGATCTATTTTACACTAGCACTGCATCTTCTATACATCTAAAAGAAAAATGCCTTCTGGGTTTTGTTCGTAGCCCATAAAAACCATCTAAGTATCTTTCTTTTTTTACATCCATTTTTTATACTTTGGAGAAACATGCTCAAAAAGCTACAGCTAGACCCCTCTCCATTGGCAATTGCAATTTTGAAGGCAGTTTTCAAATGCTCCATTCTTGCTCATACAGACTCCTTTTCCCATGAAATGTTTTTTGATTTTGGCTATTTTTCATGCTCTATGCACTAGTGCAGATATTTTTTGATTTTGATGCTAAGATTTTTTAGAAATAGTAGATTCTCAGTCATGACTTTGCACAGTTCTCATTTTGGGAACTTCAGAGGATCATAACTTTCACATAAGACCTTGTATCGAGATGACTCTTTTTTTAAAAGTGCATGATTTTTTGAGTTTATCATAGTGGTGCTATTCATTTCTCTAGATATTATGCCAAAGTTGTAGTTTTAGCATATGCTCTTCATGAGGGTTTTGTAATGCACTAAAATCAAGACCACTTAGTATTTCTTACTAGTGGCAGTTGTAAACGCACTAATATAAAGTGTTGAATCATATTTTTTTTTTTTGGGGGGGGGGTTCTTTGATTCAGTGAAAAGGGGGGGTGTGATTGTCTTTCAGCACTTTGTTTACTTCTATTATCTTTCTCCTTTTTGCATACTTTCACAAACTTAAAATTAACACAACTTCACCTAAATTTAGCTTAAAATGGATTTTTTTCAACTTAAACCCCTAAAAACCTTCAACTATTATGAATGGAATGTTAAAATGTCAATTATTCTTAGAAGCAAAGGGTTGTATAGGATCACCATGGGTACTGAAGTAGATTCCAACACTGATGCTGAAAAGGTCAAGTGGTACAACCATAGTGATGAAGCCTATAGATTATTGAGCTTGTCTATGTCTCCAAAAATTCTCTTCCATTTAGAAACTACCAAGACTCCCAAAGACATATGAGACACCTTAGAAGACTTATTTGGGAAGATTGATGAGATGAGAGGTCATGAGCTTGAAAATGAACTCATAAGTCTAAGTCCTAGCAACTTTGACACCCTACAGGATTTCTTCACTAAGTTTAAGGCCCTTAGATTGTAATTGAAAGAATGTGAGATAGATAAGAAAGATGATCAACTCATCCTTTCTATTCTCGCTAAGTTAGGTCTAAGCTATTCAGTCTTTGTCTCCACTTTCTATGCCACAAAAAGTACCCTTGGCACTACATGTAAAATTCCTTCTTTGGATCCATTCATTGTCGACTTGACTAGGGAGCAAGATAAACTAATCCAAATGGGCACATTGAAGTCTAATCAAACCTAAGCTTTGATAGCTAAAAATGGTAAGGATAAGACTTCAACAAAGGAGAAGAAGAAAAAGAATAAGAACTAGGAGAAGAAGAAAGAAAACAAAAATCCTACCAAAAATAGCACTTAGTCTTCTTCCTCTAATGTTAAACCTAAGAGGGAGAAGGTTAAGTGTGCCTATTGTAAGAAGATAGGGCATGATGAACACAAATTCATGAAGAAACAAATAGATCACCTAACTCATCTTCTAGAAAATCACAACATAGGTGTTCTTGAGTCCATCAAGCAGAATTCATCTACCTAGGATTCTACCAAGGCAAAAGGCAAGGATAAGGAGAAAGAAAAGGGCAAGGCCCTTGTAGCAACTATAGCTTCTACAACATCATGGGTCACTGATTCATGTGCTTCTCACGACATGGGCTCTTCACTAGTTGAGTTTTCATTTTTAGAGCCTTGTAGCATGACTTCAATTAGTTTGGGTGATGACACATCAGTTTCCATTGTAGGGAGAAGGTCAATTGAAATGCAGGGAGAAACATTCAATAATGTTCTAAGTGTTCCTTCTCTTTTAACCAATCTCCTATTAGTGTACCAAATCACTCACATTGGGTGGGGCATGAGAGTTGAGTTTTCACTAGATTTAGTGGCTATTAGGGAGTTGCATAGTGATACTATAGTGGCAGTGGGTAGGGAAGATCACTGAGCAAGGTTATACACCTCACATTTTTCACCAGATTCTTCTCCAACATCATTGCTAACTCATTCAAATGAAGTTATCAAATTATGGCATGAGTAGTTTGGCCACCTTAACTACTGTTACCTTAAAAAACTTTGAAAACATGACACATTCATTGGCTTGCCTCGTGTCCAATTCTCAAAAGGACATTGCGAGGGGTGCTCCCTTAGGAATCATCCCGAAGCAAAATTTGTCAAATGCAAAGCTTGGAGGGCTTCACAACCTTTGGAGTTAGTCCATAGTAATGTATCAGGATCCTTTATAAAACCATCTTTCACAAGGTCCAAGTACATCGTCACTTTCATTGATGATTTCTCTAGGTATACTTGGATATATTTTCTCAAACAAAAGTCTAAAGTATTTGAAAATTTTCTAGACTTCAAGGCTCTTGTTGAGAAATAGAGTGAGAAATCCATCAAGGTTATTTGAACTGATAATGGAGGGGAGTATGTCATCAACAAGTTTGAGTAGTTTTGCACCACAAAGGGGATTGATTTGTAGTGCATAATCACTTACAGTCCTTCACAGAATGGGGTTGTGGAATGCAAAAATAGGTTCTTAAAAGAGATGGGTAGCTACATGATTCACTCCAAATCCTTAGCACCATAGTACTAAGCCAAAGCCATCAATTGTGCTTATTACATTCAAAATAGGGTTCCTCACAAAGCTTTAAAAGGGATAACACCCTTTGAAGCTTGGCATGAAAGGAAACCTGATGTTGAGCACCTTAGGGTTTTTGAATCCCCAACCATGGTCCACATACTGAAGAAGAAACACAAAGCTATAGTTAGTCAGTCCAAGCCTTACATCTTTATAGGATATCTGGATGGTATTAAGGGGTATCACCTTCTAGATCTGACCACTCATGAGTTGTTCATTAAGATAAGTGTCCACTTTTAGGAGAGTCCTAGAGACTCAACACTTGGCACTTCTTCTCCCTGATCAGATATACTTCTTCATGATGATTCCTCATCAGATTCAGATCAGCCATAATAGGTTGTTAAGCTAGAGACATCTTCTTCTTCTTTGAGTTTAGACAATGAGGATAGTGATCCAGAGTCATCCACCTCTAGTTAGTCAGAGGATGAGGAGTTAGCACTTAACTCACCCAATTTCAAGCCACTTTGGGCCAGACAAACACTTGAGAGTGCTAGCACTTGGGTAGGAAATCTTGCAGATGAGAAACATACTAGGGGGATTTTCAGAGAGATCCACATGCCTTCTTTACCTCAGTTTTAGATCCATAGACTTTTTGATAGGCATCGAGAGTACCTAAGTGGGATAGTGCTATGGAGGAAGAATAATTTTCCCTAATCAAAAATGACACTTGGGACTTGACTTCACTTCATAAGGGAAGGAAGATGGTTTGATGTAGGTGGATATATCAGACCAAGTTTGTAGTAGATGGGTTAGTTGATAAATATAAGGCGTGACTGGTTACCAAGGGTTTCTCACAGGTGGCAGGCATTGACTACTCAAATACCTTTGCACCCATTGGAAAGATGACTTCTATCTAACTCACCTTAGCTATTACCATAGCACATAGTTGGGATGTGTACCAGATGGATGTGAAGAGTGCCTTTATTCATAGAGACATAGAGGAAGAGATCTACATGGAACAGCTACCAAGATTTATTCAAGATTCTTTCTTAGTATGAAAACTTAAGAAATCTATCTATGGCATCAAAAAGGCCCCTTGGGCTTGGTATGCCAAGATGGATTCCTTCCTTCTCATAGCGTGTTTCACTAGGTGCCATTCTGACCCCAATGTCTACTTCTTGTGGCAGGATGATTCACTCCAAATTTTGGTTTTATATGTTGATGACCTTTTGATCACTAGGAGTTCTTCATCAGCTATTACAATGGTGAAGGCATCTCTCCAGGATAGATTTGACATGATAGACTTGGGTTTATTGCACTACTTCCTTGGCATTGAGATCTCACAGTCAAATTTAGGGATTTCTCTTGCATAACCTAAGTATGCTCTTTTTTATTGTCTCAATTTCACATGGTTGATTGCAAGCCATCTCTGACTCCCTTTCTATCAGGAGTCAAGCTTGAGGCTGACTATTCTTCACCACTAGTTGATGCCACTCAGTATTAACAAATTTTTGGTAGTCTCATCTACTTGACTCATACCAGTCATGACATATCATATGCAGTGGGACTTGTCTCCAAATTTATGTAGGAACCTCATGAGTTGCATTGGAAAGTAGCTAAGAGGATCTTGCATTACATATAGGGTTCACATAGATATGGGATTCATTACAGATTTGGCATAGAGGTTGACTTGGTTGGATATATAGATTCAGACTAGGCTAGCAATTCATAAACTCACAAGTCCACTTTTGGTTATAGTTTCTCTCTAGGTTCTGGGCCTATCAATTGGTCTAGCAAGAAGCAAAATGCTATTGCTATATCATCCATAGAGGCAAAGTATAGGGGAGTTGTTAATGAAGCTACTAAGGCTATTTGGCTTCAAGGGATACTTTTTGAGCTTGGCATTCCTATCAGGCAGCCCACCATCATTTATTGTGACAATCAGACTACCATTAAGATTTGCAGGAATCTAGTTTAGCACCAGTGGACCAAGCACATAGAGATTCACATGCATTTCATTTAGGAGCTTATTCATAGTCAGGTCATTGACTTGATATTTTGCCAATCTTCAGAGTAGGTTGCAGACATCTTCACCAAACCTTTCATCGAGAGCAAGTTCATTCATCTATGAGCTCTTCTTGGGGTGTGGTCCACATCTATAGCAACATCATCTTTAGGGGGGGCCACTAGC
The DNA here is from genome assembly GCA_037957365.1 of Torreya grandis. Taxonomy (NCBI): domain Eukaryota; kingdom Viridiplantae; phylum Streptophyta; class Pinopsida; order Cupressales; family Taxaceae; genus Torreya; species Torreya grandis. Next base: position 1,820,921 of record JARHVA010002013.1, on the reverse strand, counting down.
CTTCTCATTTATTTTATGTCTCTCTTTTCTTTTGGGGGGGGGAGTTTTTTCCTACGGGTTTTCTCCTTTTCTCTATCTTATGGGAGATTGCATTTGTACATAGGTACCTCATTAGGCCTAGTTGTCGAGACCCATTTTATATTTACACACTACCCACCTAAGCTACGCTTATGGGGGGGGTGTTAGTGTAGGTTTTTAGTTTTCTCTATTATTTAATTAGGGAATATTATATATTTGTGCATACATGGAGTTTTCCTACATTGGTGGGATATGCTAGCTTATGTGGAGATGTGTGTCGTAGATGTGTCATAGGTGTCATAAGAATGTCATAAGTAACTCCTTTGACCAGCTATTCTGGGTATGGAAGTTACTTCTCTATTCTTAGTACATTGTCACCACCTTTCATGGAGGAGCTACAGTCTATTCTTGGGGTGCTTTGACCATCATTTATGGAGGAGTTACTTACTAGCTCTCCTATATGTATTCTTCATTTTGGACATCTTATGTTAATGGAATATTGGCTTTTATCCAAATTGTCTATGCAATTGTCTCTTGTTTGATTTCATTTACTTTATCATTTTGTGGTATTCACTTGCTTCATCCCGTGTAACCACGACTCATGCATCCTTGTTATTTGGACCTTGGAAAATCCTCCAATAATTTCATCCCATTTTCTTTAGAGAACTATATCAACCTAAGATCCATGATGGATTATGTAGGTAGTTCCCAATTACATGGGGCATCTAGGGTTAGCTTAGCCACTTAATCCTTCTTCTTTGATTCCCCTTGGTTGAAAGTCTATCACATTATCTTATCTGACATTCCATCGAATTAAGGTCAAGACACAAAAGTAATATCTTATTACTACATGCCTCTAGTGGTAAACTATTATTTTTTTATTACTTTTAAATGCATATATGTATGTATGAATTTATTGATATTTAACTTGTGTCTTTAATTAAATGATTTAGTCTTGGTTTAATGAATTATGATTTATACTTAGGTCTTGATATTTTGTATTTTGATCTATGGTTGGGAACATTTATATTTGAACTAGTCCTACACAAACTGACAATAACATTATAATGATTCATTTTATAATTATGATGTATAATATCATGTGAAAAAATAAGAAACAATTGCTTAAGGATTTATGTACAATATCAATAAAATAGAAAATAATCCCCTTTCAATATCTCTCAACGTGGCTAAATGTGCTCGCATGTATAATAAAAATAAAAAAAGAATAATAATGTTAGTTATATGCTAATAATTATACACATCTACCAATAAATAATGTAACATAGGTAATACACATTTTACATCATGATAAATATAAATACATCACATAGAATAATATTATAACGAATAATAAATGAATGTCATTCATCACATTTTATATCTAGATCTAGTAAAACATTTTCACAAAGATTAAGAAAATAAAATCATGGAAAAAAATACATCCACATTAAATAACTACTCTACATCATGAATCAACATCAAAAAATAAGACACTGCATCATATATATCAAAATGATATCATATTAATGTACATCATATAACCAAAATGAATTTTTATATACATCTCAAAACAAGGTATAGTTATCAAGAATATATATGGGTAAGTGCACAAATATGGGGGAAAAAAATGGGCCTAACCATGCACATACTTTTCATAAAATTAATGATCTTAGGAAGGTAATATTTACGCATTATTATGACATTGCACCCAAAAACACAAAATATCTATAGGAAGATAATATTTACATAAATTTCATATTTACTTAAAGTTTACATTATATTGTTATATTTTATCCATTATACTACTTATATTTTAAATTTATTTTAGTAAATATAAGAATTAAAGTCATTTTATATATGATAGATATGGTCTCACAGTTACATGCCTTACAATCTGGAAGATAGTTTTTAAAAATCTAATTCAATCAGTACTCACACATTTTCAAGGTCTCAATATTGAACCTAAGGATTTTAGGGCATAAAGTTTTAAATTGATGTCCATTTTTAAAAAATATATAGTCATTTTAAGGTTTTTTCGACTTCTGGATTACATCATGGCATTTCTAATTGTCCTACATTTATAAAAATTAAAGTTTACAAACCACTCACTTTAAACTTGATCCAAAATGGTATGATTTGGGTAGCATAGGTAAAATTGATGACCTTAACACATCAAAAAACTAGTTTGTGTGAATATCACTCATGCATCATCCCTCTATCATATCTAATCACTTTTATTCATCCCTCATCACCCTTAATCACTCTCTCCTCATTCCTCATTATCTATAATAACTTCCTCATGGACCTTCACTATCCCTAGTATTATCTGATATCTCCCTTAGAATCCATAATCACTCTTACATTTACCTTTACCATCCCTCATCATTCCTAATCACTTGATCCTCAAGCTTCATAATCCCCAATCATTCTTTTTTCATCCTTCATCATCCCTAATAATGTCCTCCTCATTGCTCATCATCCCTCCTTATTCATATTCATCCCTAATGACTACCTTGTTAACCTTCATTATCCCTTGTCATCTTAATCACTCTCTTATCATCCATAATCACTCTTTCCTTTACCATCACCATCATTAATGATCCTTAATATCACCATCCTCATCCCTAATAATCCCTATTCACTCTCCCCTCATCCCTCATCATATCTAACCACTCCTTAATTGATCCTCACCATGCCTCATCACTCCAACATTAACCCTCATTACCCATAATCATTCCTAATCACTTCTTCATCATCTAATGTAAGTAGGCCTCTTATAGGTTTACTCATCTAGGTCTTCTAGGTCTCCTATAGGCTTTGTATCCTTCCAAACTAGTTTCATGCCACATATTTAACTCTTTATACTATCATGAGGTTATTTTATACTAAATTTTATTACTCACTAAATAAATAAGGTTTCTTGTTTTGATTTACACCACCTTTTCATGATAAAACAAACATGATCTTGTCTCAAGGATTTTAGCTTTATTCTAGGTCTTAGCCTTTATTTGTATCCTCTTTACTATAGTTCAGTCCCTTTTGACTACTAATGTATTATTGAATACCTATTTGAACCTAATTTCACTCTTTGTATTATTAAATACCTATTTAAACCTAATTTCACTCTTTTTACCATCTTAGTGACAATTTCCATCAAAACATTAATCCATGTCCATATCAACTTAATTCTTGTAAACAACACAAAAATATATCATATTAGACCTTCTTAATTAGGTCTATCATAGTTTATAGAAATTATTTCACTCAATACTAACTCTTTATATCCCCAATAAGATTATTGTATTTTATTTGACACTATCCAAGCTAGCACACAAGTTTCTTCCATTATGTATACTTAATTCTCACCAAAATGCAAAAAAATAGGCTTTGTAGCCCTATCACTTAGGTTAAATGTATTGTTTAATAGGTTATGGATCTAATATCATACTAAAATTCATACAAATGACTTCATATATTCATTTACATATTACACATGATAAAGAACACAATCTATTTCTACTATAACTTTGATTTTCCAAAGACTTTGAAATACTACACCTTTAACCCTAATTTAGGACTACTGGAGATCTTTTAAAAAAACACACTACTAAATATTTTATCTTTTGGGGAGTTTCATGTTCTTAAACCACATATATTTTTTAAAAAATACCCTTATATACCTATCTACAAACTTTCATAATATTATGATGGTTCGATAGAAGGATATATGAGTTTTTTTTTTATTAAACCCTAATGAAGGGTTTACACAGTCCTCCACAAACATATACCAAAACTCTAAACCAGACCTAGAGACTTTTTCCCACCTCTAATTCATTTTTATATTTATTATTAATTTATTTCTTGATGTTCTTGAGCCTTATCATAGCTTAACTGATGTTTAAACTTGGTCTCTTTTCTATTTCATGCACCTTAAGTCTCTTAATAGAATATGACTTACCCAAAACATGCTTCTTTTGGCCTTTCACATATGTTATATGCTTATAAATATGTTTAAATATAGATTTATGATAACTTCAATGTTAATATACATTTACCACATATGTCTAGACCTTAAAACCCTTAATATGGAGAGAGTGTGCATCAAGATCCCTTGAACCAAATAAATAGGTAGGAAAGAGAGAAAAGGGTGGGATGTAATTATATTACTTAAATATAGATTTGGATTTGAGAATGCAATTATCTTAATCCTATAGTTGAGAAAACCAATTATGTCTATTTAGATATGGATAACTAAATACTAGTTGATAATTTGAATCCTAACCCCATAGTTGACATTTAATTTTTTCTATATGTCACTAAGAGTTTATCCATAGTAATAGATATATAGATATGAAATCAACAATCTGGTAGAGCGTTTAATAATCCATATGCCATTAGAGTGTGTTTCCCAACCTAACTCTTGTATTATACCCAACCATATATACATCCAATTTGATCTATGAAAGTGATGAAAGGCATATGCCTTAATCTAGTGTACTGAAGTGGGGTTACTTATAGCTATCTCAATACATAACAAGGGAGTATGGCATAATTATCAAGGAGGTTTTTTCTTACCAATATATAACTTTGATTTTCTCTTGGATTAAGTCATATATATCATGGGAAGCTTTATTTTTAATAGATAGCTTTGTTATTACCTTACCTATTTGTGTTTTCCCTACCAAATAATACTTAAAGTATGATAAGGGCCTTGTTTAGCCTCTAGGGCCAACTTGACAATGCCCATTCTCTAAGTAGACTATCATTGATACACTATATTAGTTCATATTCACTTCGTTATATTTATATATCAAGATGTGTATATATTGGAGTGGGTATAGATTGAGGTGGGTTAGGAAACACACTCTATCAACCACTACACTAGAACACACTCTAGTGGATTGGTGACTTCCTATCTATCTATATAGTAATCTAATCTACTATGGATATCTTATGTGTATATGGTAAAATTTTGTGTTGGGATTGTAATTCTCAACTAGTTTCTAATTTCCCTTATCTCTATAGATATAAATTTGGATTCTCAACTATGGGATTGGGATTATTACATGGACAAATCCCAATATATATCTGTAAGTCATATAATTTCATCCCACACTTTCTCAATTTATTGCCTATTTATTCTAGTCTAGGGCTCTTGATTCACTCTCTCCATCATCTTGGCATGGATCACTATATATATGTTTTAATCCCACTATGCAATCATACTATATCTTTGAGTTTCTTATTTTATTGAAATAGGATGAGTGAAATAAGAGTTTATTTGAGAATTATTTGAGTAAGTAAAATTTATAATTGGAAAATAATATAATATGACATAAGCAATAATCTACTACACCCACCATCAAGGTATTATATGTATTCATTAAGGATGATTAGCGATGAGAAAGGATTGAATAGAGATGATGACGGATTCATTAGGGATGAAGAGGGATGGAGAGGGTCAATTAGGGAGTGATTAGGTAGGATAAGGGTGTGATTGTGACTGATAATGGATGGTGAGGGTTAATGAGGGAGTGATTTTAGGTGATGAGGTATGAGGAAGGAATGATTATGGATAATGAAGTAAATATTAGGGATGGTGAGAGATGGTAAGGGTCAACAAGGGAGTGATTATGGTCAATGAGGTAGATATTATCAATGATGTTAAATGGTAATGGTTAACAAGGAATTTATTAGGGATGAGGAGGTATGAGGAGGGAGTGATTAGGAATGATGATGGATCATAAAGTGGTGACTAGGGACTATGGGGGAATGATTAGGGATAATGATCGATGGTGAAAGTCAATGAAGGAATGATACGGGGATAATGAGTGAGCGGGTACAAATGATGAGGAATGGTGAGGGTCAATGAGGTAATTATTAGGTATTATTAAGGATGATGAGGGAGTTATTAGGAATGATGAAGGATAGTGGTGGTAAATGAGGGAGTAATTAGGGATGATGAGGGAGTGATTAGAGATGCTGAGGGATAGTGAGGTTCAATGAGGGAGTGATTAGAGATAATGAGGAATGAGGAGAGAGTGATTAGGTGTGATAAGGGATGAGTAATAAATGATTAGGGATGAGTGAGGGATGATTATAAAATGTAATTAACATAGAGTGGTTGTTTCATGTGTGCAAGTCATTAATGTGACCTATGTTTCTCCATTCAAACCATTTTAGATCATGTTCAAATTGAGTGATTTAAAAAATTAAATTTTGACAAACATAGGACTCCTATAAATGCTAGGAAGCAATCCAAAAGGAAAAAAATTAAAAAAATACTATATGTTTAAAAAAATGGACATCAATTACAAAGGTTTTACCCTAAAATCCCTAGGCTTAATACTGACGCACTAAAATACCTAAGAGCTAAATATATTATATTTTGAAAAACAATATTCCACATCATAAGGTGTATAACTATGAGACCAAATATATCAGATGTAGAGTGTCCCTAATTTCATATATTTAATAAAATAATTTAAATTATAATGAATATAAATGTAAACTTATACTTAACATTTATTTTAGTAAACCATCTAGTAGTAGACCATCTAAAAATCTTGATATATCTTTTAATCCTTTTTATAAAATGTGATAATAACACATACACATTCCTCTAACTATACATAAAAAGTATGAATTATAACACCATTTTCTTGTAGACCATTTGAAACTCTGAATATATCTTTTATGTGTTTTTATGCAATGTGATAGGAATGCATACATGTTCCTTTAACTACATAAAATGTGTAAATGTTATAATTCTTAAAAATTATAACATATACATGTTTAAGTTTAGTGGTTCTAAGATTAAATTAAAATAACATATACATGTTATGATCATAATGCATACTCACCATGGTCATAACATGTATTCATTAGGGTAAATATCAATAGAATTATTGCCCAACTGCATGCACATACCCATACATCTCATGATAAAAATTCAAGAGATTCTAATCAAACATAAATTTTGATTTTTATCTTATACAAGTGGTGGATGTGGTGGTAGACCCATCTGTTTCTATTGTGGATGAGTTTGTGCCATGAACCTTTGTAAATTTGAGGTGAAATATGACCTCAACAAACTCATTTTGCAAATCTGACTATACTCTATAAAACTAGGTGACATGTAATTTATGGAAACATCTACCTCACATAAAATAATATAGTATTTATCCTCACTCTTGGATTTCATACTCTCTATAAAGGATTTTTAAGGCCATATTGTTTGAAAATTCATTGAGAGTCTTATCATTCCCCATGGATCCTCTTCATGTCAACTTATGCTCTATCCATCTCACCATTCAACTACTATTGAATGGTTTGGTGATTTTGATCTTAAATTGAAATAACATGTACATGTTATGATCATAATGAATATTCAATATGGTCATAACACATATGCATTATGGAAAATATCCATAGAATTATTTCCCAACTCTATGCATATACCAATACATCTCAAGATAAAAATTCAAGAGCTTATAAACAAACATCATCTCTAACTTTGATCATCTAGAGGTGGTGAATGTTCTGGTAGACCCATAATTATCTATTATGGAGGAATTAGTGCCACTAACCTCTATAAAGATAAGGTGCAATAGGACCTCAATGAATTCATTATCTAGATATAACTATACTGTATAAAACTAGGTACCATGTAACTTGTGGGGACATCTACCTAATATAAAATACTCTAGTATTTGGCCTCACTCATGGCTTGCATAATCACTATAAAGGACTTTTAAGGCCATATTTTGTGAAAATTTACTAAGATTCATAGTGTTCCACATGGATCCTCTACATGTCAACTTGGGCTCTATCCCTCTCACCATTCAGCTATTGTGGAATGGTTTGGTGATTTTAATCATAAATTTAAATAACATGTACATGTTATGATCATAATTAATACTCACTATGGTCATATAATATATGAATTAGGGAAAATATCCATAGAATTATTACCCAACTCTATGCACATATCCATACATGTCATGATAAAATTCAAGAGATTATAATGAAACATCAGCTCTGACTCTGATCATCTATAGGTAGTTGATGTGGTAGTAGACCCATATTTTTATATTATGGAGGAGTTCTTGATGCTAACATATATAAATTTAAGGTGAAATGGAATGTAAATAAACTCATTTTCTAGATCTGACTATACTCTATAAAACTAGGTGTCATGTAATTTGTGAGAACATCTACCTTATATAAAATACTATAGTATTTGGCCTCAATATTGGATTACATACTCCCTATAAAGTATTTTTAAGGTCATCTTGTGTGAAAATTTGTTGAGATTCATAGCATTCCCCACAGATCCTCTACATGTCAGCTTGGTCTTTATCCATCTCACCATTCAATCACTGTTGAATGGTTTGGTGATTCTAAGCATAAATTGAAATAACATGTACATGATAAGATCATAATACATACTAACTATGGTCATAACATGTATACATTAGGGAAAATATCTACAAAATTGTCACCCAACTCTTTGCACATACCCATACATTTCATGATAAATATTTGAGAGATTCTAATAAAACATCATCTCTGAATATGATCATCTATAGGTGGTGGATGTGGTGGTAGACCCATATATGAATATTATTGAGTATTTTATGCCACTAACATCTATAAAGATAGGTACAATAGGATATCAGCAAACTCATTGTCCAAATATAACTATACTCTATAAAACTAGGTGTCATGTAACCTGTGGGAACATTTACCTCATATGAAATACTATAGTCTTTGGCCCCAATCTTGGCTTGCATACTCTCTATAAAGGATTTTTTAGGACATATTGTGTGAAAATTTGATGAGATTCATGGCATTCCCCTTGGATCCTCTACCTATCAGCTTAGGCTCTATCCCTCTCACCATTTAACTACTATTGAATGGTTTAATGGTTTTGAGAGTAAATTGAAATACCATGTACATGTTATGATCATAATTCATGTTAATTAGTGTCATAACATATATGCATTATGGAAAACATCCACATAATTAGTTGTCAAATCTATGCACATACCCATACATCTCAAGATAAAAATTAAAGAGCTTATAATTAAACATCACCTATGACTCTGATCATCTAGAGGTGGTGGATGTGGTGGTAGACCTATCCTTGTCTATTATTGAGGAGTTTGTGTCACTAACCTATGTAAATATAAGGTGTAGTATGACCTCAACAAAATCATTGTCCAGATCTGATTATAATCTATATAACTAGGTTCTAAGGAGACATGTGGAAACATCTATCTCATGTAAAATACAATAATATTTGACCTCACTCTTGGCTTGTATACTCTCTATAAATTATTTTTAAGGCCATCTTGTGTGGAAATTTATTTATATTCATAGGTTCCCCATAGATGCTCTACATGCCAACTTGGGATTTATCCCTCTCAACATTCAACTACTGTTAAATGGTGGTCATTTATGTATTTTAGCCCTCAAGGTGTCAATATAAATATGTAATTATGGAATAATTTCTTATGCATATATAAGCTATGATTATAAAATATCCACACTAGCCTCTAATCCTAAAATCTTATCTAATCTGATATCAACCTCTAATTATAACCCATATATAGTGTCATGATATACCTCTGATTTAATAGGCCCTAAAGAACTTCCTATTTATCAACCTATCCTATATCCATGTCAATTATATTGATATATCCCTCATCTCCAATTTTATTCATGCTTCCACTAATATTTATGTGGACACTTCTTCTATTAGACCCCAAATATATAATCATAAGTGTATACCACTCTAATGATGCCTTTATTAACTAGTGTGGAGTTTCATGTATCTATAAAATTACATTCTTGTGTGCCTACCTTGGTAATTATTATTATTTCTTCTATTTTCTAGGATTGTCACATGATGAACATGTTACATCATTAATCATGCTACCAATGTTTTGAACCTAGTCAATCTAACCATTAGAAACTACATCCATGAGGTTATATATAACACTATAACAAATGCATCTCTAATTACTCATACATATGCTGACATGATTATATGTACCATTAAAAAACTACTAATTTCAATAGTCATTAGGTTAAGAGGTGCCCACCACTGATCTCACACATCATGCGATCGAAGTAATGATGTTCCTCAATAACATCATCCTATAATATAAAATACATATGTACTCGATCATGAATATATATCCCAAAAATAAAATAATGAAAAACTATGATAAGATATGGATTAATCATGAAAAACATTAAAAATATATCCTCAATCCATCCAAAATAAATATGCATTAAAAACACTAGATAAAATCTCTACCAACTATATTCTCAATAGCTCACTAGTAGAAGGACATGTTGACTCTATGTAACCATTAGTATCTTCCTATAAAGTACCAACCATAAGATAGTGGAACCTATAGAAATTATTTTCATCTTTATCGAACTATCCACTAAATAGAAATATGCTCCCAGACCTACACCCAAAGTAACATAGAACACCTAAGGCTCCTACCATGACAGTAAGCCACCATTTAAAAATCTTTGTATAAATGGGAAAATACCAAAGGAACCTAGGAAAAATAATAAGTATCATATATCATATCCATTAATAACCCTCTTATTCCTATGTGGAAATATACCCCATTCTATTTAGGTAGAAATATGCCACTAATTATGGACATAAGATTGATAACCTCTTGATAAATCAATAGTTGAGCCTAAAGTGAATATATATCAACCACTCCATGTATGATGATTTTAGTCACACTAATAAAATATAAAAATTTACCCTGTCATCCATGTTATAACCAATGTATCACTCATCCTTGGGTCAAAATGTAGATAATCTGCTAGACATCCTCTAAAGTCACCATTACCTCTCGACAAATGAAGCATGATCATCTTTTAATTCCATCACTTGATTAGTGTATAGAAAAAGGATTTATTTTCCTAAATCATAGGAATATATGATACCTATAACAAACAAATCACTGAAATTATGGCCATGACCTCCTCAATAAAAATCCATAGTCATTATAATATGTATCATATTTTCTTATGAACTATCAAAATCAAGCCCTACTTTGATAAATCCAAGCATGTAAACACACTTTCATAAATCTATCTACCTAAACAGTAGCACCAAATCAAACCTAAAATCATTCATATTTTCATCTAAATTTTTAGTTTAATCATTTACTCTAAGAAAATTGAATTCCATTCAACTGAAGGCTTCATCAAATTAGGTCCATTTAACACATAGGTCATCTTCCCATTTTCAGGTGATATCATCATTTAGAAAGATTTTCCTACTATTTCACATGAAAATATTATTATTTATCAAATTATTTATACCATTTTTCAAAATATCTATTTAACCATGATATTTTTATTATTTTTGTCATGATCTCCTCATTCTCTGAGTAAATCCTACCATTTTGAACATTTTTTTTTATTTTGTCAGTTTTGGTGAAATCATTATTCCTATCATCTTACCATAATTTTAATGAAATTATCACTATTCCTATACCAATATCATCATTTTAATGGGATATCTTGACATTTTGACATCTTATGATAATGATGAGATTGCTAGGGCATCTACTTCTACCTAATGACCTCTCCTCAGTGGTCACCTATACTTTTCAACCCACTCACTAGGATATATGTGTCAAGAGGTATAAACCATTTAAATGAAAGAATATGTGTGTGAAATCAAAATAAAATAATTCAAAGAGAGGAGGATGAAAATGAACTAGATTCACCTCCAAGGGTTAATTTATATCTCAATTTTGTAATTCTTACCCCTTACGCCTCTAAATACTTAACACATTTAGTAGTTTATTATATATTAAATTATGTACAACCTAATGAATTAAGAAAGGAAATTTTACATTAGTTTCCAATTTATCCATTATCATCTAGCATATTATAAATATATTACTGATCACTATGAGCTCTTATACATAAATCATGGAAATTAGAATCATCAACAACCATTTTACTATCATCAAAAGTAATCACAGGACATGGTGTAACAATTTGAGTAAATTTACCAATAATAACATCTAAAAAATTATCATATGATGCAAGAGGTGGATAAGAATTATAAGTCTGATTCACATTTGAAGTATCCTTTTTCTTATTATGCTTACGAAAATGATCACTATAAATATTTATCTTAGCATTGTCAAATTTTTTAGGCATTGATTCATATCCAGAAGTGCCTACCTCTATTACATTATTGTCAATTAGATCTTGAATTAGATGCCAACATTTATAAAATTGGTTTTTAGAATTACCATTGCATCTATGATAATCATAATATGCATTCTTATCAAATAATTTATGTTGAATTTTATTCATGTCAAATTGAAATAGAGGAGCCAAAATTATTACATGATAGTCAAGTATTTTTTATAGATAAATTTAAGGTGGTATTGGTAATCTATAAAATTACCTTTATGGTTGAATTGATAAAACTACTTTATTAGTAGGTTGAGAAATAACATTGACTTTTGTCTTTGGTTATACATTTTCATATTGTGTCTTAGCTTTGTAAGATGGTTTTATTTAAAACATGGTTATAGAAATTGTAGTAGATGTACATGTGTACTTAAGATTTTTAAAAATAAGAAGTTTTATTTCTCTATCTCTTATATTATGAAAAATCTATTCAAATAATTTAAATTTCTTAAATATTATGGAATCATGTAATAGTACAAGAAATATTTGTTTTAATATGTCTTGTAGTTTATTGTATGCTAATGCATTAGTCATTTTAACCAACATGGTCTTGTAATGAAGCACATACTTACTAATAGGTTCATTGGTTCCTTGTTTTAGCTAGGTAATATGTGCATCTAATTTTTTTCATCAATTTTGATAATAAAAAGTGTTTGAGAAATAAATATAATAAAGGATTAAATGATTTCAATATTGAAAAGGTAAATAATAAAACTATTGCCAAGAATAGTCTTTTAAGCTCATTGGAAAGAGTTTAGTTAGAAATTTATCATTAGATGCATATTCCAAGCATATTGAATGAAAAAATTTGAGATGTTGTTTAGGATCTCATATAAAGGAAACTTAGGAGATAAAAATATGGTGGGTAATGGATATGATGTAATATCATGTGTTAAATCAATATGAATTAAAGTATGGGAATCCAATTATTGACTAGCTTTTAATATACCTTAATATAATTAAAAAACCTTAGCTTGTATAAATTTGACTACTTATGGTTTATGCTTTAAATAATGTATGTGATATAGTATGTATAGATAATAAATGATTTAAATGGTTTACTAGGTTATGAATAGGCATAGAAATCTAGTGTAAACCATTTCTTGTCCTTAAACCTAAAGATGTGAATGGAATAACAAAATACAGATTGATAGTGGCCACACTTGTAGTGGGGTGTACAACATGTAGAAATGTTTCTTGTTGCACATTAAGAGTAGAAATTTTAGATTTTTTTTGCATTTTTTGAAGCTAAAAAGATGTCACTTATTTTGTGTATGTCTTTTGGCATTTGATGAAGTCCTTATCAGAATATATATATGCATTTAACTTGTTCCTAATCAATTCCCTTAAGGTCATTAAGATGAATTCTAACTGAACCATGATGGGTATCTTTTGCATTTTTCTCATTATCTGGTTCATTTTGATTCAGTTCTTAAAAAAAATCATTGTTAAGTTGTTCGCCTAAATAGGAACTAATTTGTGCATTAATTAAGTCCATTTTAACCATTATTAAATAAATTTAAATATGTTAAATTTAAATTTTACTTATTTTATCACTTCAGCTTAATGGGGTATTAGAGATAGAAATAGTTTGATGGCCTATAATAAAAACATGAAAATTAATTTACAAATGCAAAAGAGGAGTTAAGTGAGAATAAAATCCATTTTTTTATAACCCTAATTTAATAAAAATTAACACCCTAGAAGATTGAAACCCTAAGGAATATCTAGGATTATTTGTAGTTTGAACAATGAATGGGTTCAACAAATACTTAAGATGAATTTTAAATTAATATAGTAATTAACCCTAATTGACATAAATAGAAAAAAATAATGTAGGGTATTGGAAGTTCACTTTTAGAAAACAAAGTGAAGGTAAATTACTAAATTAGACAAAGAAAACAACAATGAATAAGTATAAACCATGAAAAATATAGGAGAGCTTATCCTTTTAATCATCAATTATCTGAATTAGGAAAATAGAATGCAGGTTTAAATAAAATGCAAAAATCCAATAAACATTAGAGAAGTTTTGCCTCAATAATTTTAAGGAAAAGAATGCCTAGTAGAGGATAATAGTGACTTCCACTATTATCCCTGCATGTCATTTATGTCTGTTTAAGTAAAACTAACACTTTTTAAATATTTGTGTGTGACAGTGAAAATTAGGTGTTGTTATGTTGATTTCATCTTTAAAACTCTCTAGCAGAATTGTATACACCTTATTGAAGATAAAAACCCTAGTTATATCCCAAAAGGAGACAAATGATATGAAAGATTAGAAATTGGTTAGTAGTTGGAATTATACTAGACCTCAACACCCAATAATGCTAATCACTACCTACATAACAATAATATAAAGAGGGATTAGACCTCCATGTAGTTCTCCCACTTATGTAATTCTTGTAAATGTTCTTGTTTTACTTTATGAATTCAGCTAAAATTAGCTTGAATACATTATCACACAGGATTAGGGATATATAAAACTAGTTTGTAACTTTGTTAATGACTACTTAAAGTGTTTGGAACTTAATTTAGAAAAAATAAGGGAATTTTATCAATGTGCATTTGTCTCAATAAGAATTTTAAATTGAAATATATAGTTGTATAATAAGTAATTTGAATATGTATTTATAACAATTCCATTGAGATTAAAACATGTTAGGAAGCCTAAAAATATGAAGGATGTCCTAAGGGAGGGTTATATTTGATAATATGATCATTGGCAGGACACAGATATAATTGTTGGATAGGGACATTATTGAAATTAATTGTTGTCCATGTCCATTATTCCTATCTTTTAAGGAAACATGTTGGGATTTGGGTTTGGCATGAGGCACACAAAATAATAGTGGTGGTTTTAGCAATCATAACATTTCTATGTGTGACATATGATGGCTTCAAAAATAAATATGTCCTCTCTTAGGTTTATGATTGGGTAAAATATAAAAAATGTAATAATTAAATTAACAAGTTAATTAAGGATTAAAATGGGTAAAATAGGTATGATCAAGTATTCGTGATCAGATTTAGGTTACTTTAACATGGTACCATTCTATTTAGTCGAAATAATATTTCTATAAGCTTGTGAGTATGTCATATCATGTTTTAGTGTAAAATGACCATGAATAATAGTAAACATGTGTTGCAACCAAAATATTCTTATCAATTTATATTATATTGGAAAATAAAATAAATTTGGATCCCTAACAATCAAGCTTTTTTGTATTTTTTCTCAAAACCTAGTTTTAGATGTCACTAATAGAGACTCAGAGGCTTAAGAGGCACCAAAGTAGCTTGCAATTTATCCATGTTGAACACATTTACACTTAGGAGGTATATAGTGGGGAGTGGGATCATAATAATTTTATTATTATGCATCACTAGTTTTGACCTTGAAATACAACTTGATGATAGCAGTAACAATGTTAATTTCCTCTTGGTTTTCGAGAAGAAGCATACTAACATCAGAAAATTGAGAGTTAAAAGGAAAATAATAATTAAGAAGGGTAATACCTTTAATAAGACAATAATTATCTTCCCTTTTTTAGGTCACCTTGTGTAGATCAAAGTGATAAATTAGAAGATAAAAATCAAGTGAACCCTTTATCTATCAAATTATATCAAAGTTTTTTTATCATCTATGAGAAGCAATAGATGATCTTGACACTTTTTTCAAGATTCCACAATGTTTCCAACATTATATCATAACCATTTATGGATTAGGTAAATAAGGATGTTACAAGTGAGTTTTCATGTTTAGATCTACATGTAGACAATAATTATACTATACTGAATTATTCAAGATATACTTTTAAACCCTATGTATTTTTATTTGTACATATTTACAATATTTAATTAAAGAAATTTCTTTTATTTATATTACATAATAATACCTTAGTTTCAAATAATTTTAGTTTACCATTTAACCTATATACTTTTTAAAAAGGCATACTAAATGTTTCCCCAAAGGCGCGAGTTACATTGGAATGGATGTAATTTTTGGTTCTGGTAACACAGGGTTTTGTAAAGAGAAAGAGTGTAAATTTGCATTCATACCTCACTTGAAACCTACGACCACTAACCTCATCTCACTTTTTTTACATGAAAGTTTTATTAACAACGAATTTTTAGTTTTTGGTGGAAAATGAAGTTGTATGTTCTTTCATATGGCTTAAAAATGTGATATGTAGGAAGGACAGAGTTTATTTCATAGTGAACTTGACCAATGACAAAGTGATGGAGAAGGGCAAGGCTATACAAAGCATGGAACTAGTGAAATATTTCAAGGTGAGAGGGTTGGTGATGGTAACACACGGATATGGGTTAATTTAGGTGATATTGTACCCTAGATGGGACATATAATTTAACATACTCATATTTAACATAACTATTTAATTTAAATGCCCTACACCTATTACAAAGAGGTATGAAACTTGTATGGTTTTGGTATCATTGATTGGTAATTTTATATTAATAAAGGATATCAAAATATTATATTTATTTTAGTAGGTATCTATATTAGATGTGCTTGTCAAATCAACACTGCAATCCCATTCACTTGGGGAGAAGATATTTAGTTCCCATAGTCTATCTGGTAGCTTCTATCCATCCATGCTATAAATATATTGACCCTTAGACTAATTGTATGAGGCTTAAGAACATACATAAATTTCATACTCAAACCCTTGGAAGAAAAAGTAGACATAAATCAAGCATATCTCTATAAATATCTTGTTTACCCCTATTGGGAAAAAACATACAATTTAAGGGAACATTAGTTAGGAAAAAAATATTTTGAAAAGATCATTAAAATGATTCATATTAGGTTATTGTGTCTTAACACCTTTTTTATAAATGGTTATATGGGGTCAATGATGATAAGTTTTGAGTGAGGTATGACTAATGATTTATGTTGCTCTTCTTTACAAAACACTGCTTTACCAAAATAAAAAAGTACATCTCTTCTGACATAACTTGCATTCATTAGTATAAAAATTGTAGCCTCCATAGAGGAAACTATAAAAATTGATTTGGTGCATAATTTTAGATACATCAAACCACCATAGCACTTGGAGAGGGTATGAAAAGACTAGTGGGGATTCAAACCTAGCTCCAACAGTCTATGCAAAATTAGTAGCGCTTGTGGTCTTGGTGGAAGTTTTACCTTTCTTCCATTCATGAAAGAAAGAGAAATGAGCATTACTATTACAAAAAAAATATCTACTATTACTGTTATTGACAATGAAAGTTTGAAAATTATTGGAAATATCTCTATCCATATCTATTTTTATATGGCATCCTACGTCAGTCAATTATACTATATAAGAAGCATCTCTTATTGAAGAAGTCTTTCCTATTTTTAGTCTAATTGGTGTTAGAGTCATCAAATTAGGTTTTATATAAGTAAAGTAATAATAAATTTCATCTAATTAGATTTAGACTCGGCTAAATTGAGACACCATGCATTTTTTTACACTTTTAATACAGCCATTAGATATTTTAAAAATATTTTCTATTAGATGATCCTTGGTTCAATCATGTATTTGGCAACTAAAAAAGTTTCATGAAATCTATAGATTACATTAACATATATGATATGTCATTAAACTTTGCACATGTATTTGCACACGGTTCTTCAAGTCTATCACCTAAATTACCATATCATTTCCCCTCACCATCACCACCCAGATCACCTTGAAATATTTCACCTTTTTTCATATTATAGCCTTGTCCTTCCCCACTTCTTTGTCGTTTCTCAAGCTAAACATGAAATAGAATGTCTCCTCTTAATATAACACATTGCCACATCAAATCAAGGAACATGCAACCTCATTTTCTACCATTGCTTCTACCAAAAATATAAAATTAATGTTACTTAACACTTCATGTATAAAATGTGAGACGTGATCAACAATCATAAATTTATAGTGAAATACAATTGTCGATTTATTAAATCACACATTACAAGAAAAAGAATTACATCATTTCTACTATAACTTGTGCCTTTGGGACAACAACTAATTAAAACAACCATTTGATGTGTCTTATATGATCGATAGGTATTGATTAACTTGAATATCTTACATTGAATAAGTTATATGATGTGAAGAACAGACGAATTAATAACATTTTGAAATCAATTTGAATGTTCCTCGTACACCAATACTTGGCGAAGGCTAAATTAATTTTGATAATCAATGCATTCGTATTCATTATTAAGTGCCATAAATGGGAATAACATATAGTGCTTGCACATAATTTTGTTTTTGATGTTTCTTTCTATTCAATTATTTCTACAAACCTAGCGGCACTGACATAGACTCATATGCTATACGTGGATTCTTCAGAAGTATGCGATGGAAAGCACGGGAAAGGAGGGACATAAGCTTCTATCTCTGGACATATAATTTATTTGTAGTTCCTGATTCAGTACATATTAATCTATTTAAATTTTCAGTGGCCTGAATATGCAGACGGTATTGGCATCAAATTCCTGTAAGAATCAATTTATGTTGAGGTGCTCTGCATTATTTTTGACGACTTGTCTTGTTTTTTTTTGGTACATTTCTCATGCATATAGACTTCTTACAGATTTCCCCCGGTTGAGTATGCCTGGAAACGTAAATTTTGGGTATTTCCTTCTTGTTTTTGTTCTGCCCTTTTTTGGTTGAATAAAACAATTATTAATTCTATTTTGCAGAGCATTTTCAGAAATGCTGGACAATATTAGGGCAATAAAAGGCACATAAAAACGAAAATATTGTAAACAAAAACAACATATTATTCGTAATATGGGAATGATGGGAATTTACCCGACTAGGTAATTTCACGTTACCGATGCTCTTTCAGGCAGTTAATTTTAGCGCCATTGCTACCCTGCAGTGTCAATGTAATGGCCCTGCAAGATTTTTTTGACGGTGTGGACGGATCTAAGTGCCCTTTTCGCCTCAGCGACTTCGAGGATGAGAATATGGATGATACAAACAAATGAGTCGTGTCTGAATACCCGTCAACCTTATTTTCTTGTCTGAATACGGTCTAACTTGGTTATCAATTAATTTGCTTACGCTGCTTTTATTCATTTAAACATTGCCCTTGAAATGTGACGACAGAACAAGTCTAATAAATACATATTTACTATAATCCTTTGCGAATATATGGTCTTTCAAAAAAAAACACATTATTTAAGAGTTAAAATTATAAGTGTATTTATAAAAAAATTGAGTTTAACTTTCGAATTATTTGAATTTTAAACAAGTAAAATTATAAAAACCATTTTTTTATTAATTTACTTTTGTGTAAACAATAGAAAAACTTGAAACATATATTTCTTATCAATTACAAGATTTAACATATAAATATTAAAATATTTTTAAAATCTTATTTAAATACAACGTCATCCTTATATATGCCACTACTTTCTACTTTTTGGGGTACTTCCTCTTCAGATTCATCATCTTGTTGATGTTATGCCACTACATGTCGACATTGCTTCCATCATCTAGGATGTCTCTTTGATTAATGTGATTCATTTCTACTGGATGTGCCCTCTTGACTAGATGAGCCTCATGTCAAAGCATTATACCAACAGCTATTAGTATCATGCATATTGGTGCAAAAAATATGACACCATATTTTTGCTTTTTTATATTTATGAAGTTATTATGTTTTCTTCGGTCATCCTTTTGAGAATTTTGAACTATGTTTCTTGGAGATTAGAGCTTTATCCTTGAAATGTTCTTGCATGAAATGGATGGCTTCTTCTTGTTGAAGTAGATTCATTGTTTATTTGAAAGACATTGCTTTATTATTATTATTATTATTATTATTATTATTATTATTATTATTATTATTATTATTATTATTATTATTATTATTATTATTATTATTATTATTATTATTATTATTATTATTATTATTTTTTAATGTTCATTCTCATGATAAATGTGTGAAATTGAGAGGGGACAACTCTTAACATGATCAAAACCAATAACTTGTCCTTGATCATTTCTTCAAGTGCAATCAATTTAGCTCATATTTTTACTACCTGATATAAGAATTCTTCAATTTTCTCATCTTTCATACTGAGATTATGATGCTTCGACAAGAGATAGAGAATCTTCATCTAATTATTTGCCTTATATATGGTGGACATAATGTCCGAAGCCTCTCTCAATGTTGACGCATCTTTAATATGAGGTTAAACCTTATCAATGACACTAAGTGTGATCAACATCAGTGCTTTCATAATTGACTTGCCATATTTGGTTCACTCAATAACTCTAGCACAATAGGTAACTGCACTAATGATAATGCCCCATAATTATTCAAATTAAAGAATCATTCACATCTTCATCTTTCATGTGATGAAATTTAGCCCTTTTAGGAGTTGGAAATCGGATAAGATGAGTTTGGGTGAAAACCTTTTTTTTACTTTTACATTATCTATACAAAATTTTACAATGTTTCAAAATTCTGTATAAAAAATGTACCTTCTAGGATTTTACTTTAGTCTTCTTCTTTAACTTTTGATAGCACCTATGTGGTTGATTGATTTGTACTTTGCTTCAATCTTTAAGTAAATTGAAAGGCATTGATAAAGCCAGGATAAACTTTTTATGTGCATTGTTCATTCCTTTTGC
>JARHVA010002013.1:1720000-1795000 GCA_037957365.1 Torreya grandis | reverse complement strand
GCCATGACTCTATTTTTATCATTGCATATAAATTATCCAAATGTGCTCATTTTTTTTCATGTAATAGAAATAAGGATTCTATACATATGGCTAGTTTATTATTTAAAGAAGTTATTAAGTTGCATGGATTTAAACATAGTATAATATATAATAAATATAAAATAATTGTTGGGCATTTCTAGAGTATGTTGTGGAAGAATTAAAATACCAAACTACATTTTAGTCTAGCCTATCATCCTTATATGAATGCTTCGATGGACGTAGTCAACAAGATTCATAGTAAACTATTACATTTTTTGGTTGGAGATAAGCCATAAACATGGATTCAATCTTGGCACATGTGGAATTTTTCTATATCAATATAATAAATATAAGAAATAAAAGGACATCATATCACTTTTTTGTGGGATTAATCCAAGAGGATTCATATAATTTCATAACATCAAACATGAAATAAGAAAGAGTGTTGAACTAGAAGAATTAGTTGAGTATATGTGCAATGAAAATTAACAAAAGTGTGAATAGTTATATAAAGATAAGATAACATGAGTTTCAAGTGGGTGACATGGTCTTAGAGTATGATCCAAAGGAATGGTTCCATAAAGGAGCATGTGACAAGTTAATTTGAAGAAGATTAGACCATGCTCAATTTTGAGAAAATTTTAATTCTTTTGTTTTTAGGACACTCATATTTTATTTATATTTTTATTTGAATTAGGTGTTATTGGTATATTTTTTTAAATTATAATGTTCCTAATCCTTATAAACATGAATAATCCAATATTTTTATCCATCTTCTCTCTTTTTTCTTTGGCAATGTGGCTAAACTACACCAACACTTATGGTCTTTTTTGTCAGTGTTTGTTAAGGTACACCTGACCCCTTTATAATTTTTTACATCTCATCATTTAATGTAGAATCAGAGGTGACTAAGGTCTTGAGTTGTATTTAGGTGTATATATACATAAATATTATATTTAATTTGACGTTACAAATTCAAAATAGGTTATTTTCACACACATGAATCTTAAAACATGCAAAAGAGATCCAAAAATAATTAGAGTAACAATCATTTTTTAATATTAATATTTTACTATGGAGAAATTATGATGCAAAATTACAGTTCTATTTATTTTATTTTATTTACATTCCTAAAGGTATTTACTTAATGAAATTAGCTATTTTTGGTCATCATAATTCACAAAATTTAGGAACTTTACGAACAAGTTTTCTAATAATTCTCACTAACATGAATGTGTTATATTTTTTTTTTAGCTCGATATCAGGGTTATATGGGTTCTTTTCCTAAAAAACATATTTTCATATTACAAAAATATCCTAGATTGATAGTATAACCATCAAGGCATCTGACCATCATATTTCCTAAGAAATAAACATACTAAAATTTCTACTTCAGCTTTAAATAAACAAAATTTAATCAAAATAATTTCCCCAAATTATTAATTTCCATCCTTATTTGTTCTGCAATGAGTAATTATAGTCCTAGGTAGATAGTTAGTAATGAGATGTCCTTTTTTCCTAGTTCTAAAAATCTTCCATTCTTATTCATTGCCCACATTATCTTCCCTTATTTTCAAATGAAATTGATTTGATTAATTATTCTAAGCCCTTTGTTTTTACTAATTTTTTGGCATCTTGGATCCATTTTCACTTTATATATTTGAAAAATTCAAAACAATTGTCTGTTTTGTCATATTCTACTAGATATATTTTTTGTTTTTGTAGTCTACACTGATAAGATTACATTTTATGATAAGGTTTGAACTAAATATTAAGGATAAGGAAAATATTTCATTACTAAACTTAGTTGAACATTACTATCTAGTGTAATTTTTTTATTAGAAATCAAAATTTTAGAAAAAAAGTCCTCAATTTTTCCAATTTCCAAACATTTAACATAGTTTTAGTATGAAAATCATTGTTTATTCATGTAAAATATTTATTTTCCTATGTCATTTTGTTCATACATTTTACATAATCTAAAAAGTGTATATTTTATAAAATAGGGATTTATAATCAATCTTCTACATACTCATTCTATCCCTTACATACTACTCAAAGATACAATTCATATATAGTGGAGGCATCTTGCTCATTAATGACCATGCCATCATTTAGAGTACATATTTCACATTAAAACATGTCATAGATTAGTTATATTCTTATTAATTCTTATGATATTTAAATTTTTGTCATCATTAGTTCTATTGTTTTTAGTTTCAAAATTCTAAAAGAACAAAACAAATCAAATATGTATAAAATTTTAAAACATTCAGAATATTCTAGAAGCCCAAAATTTGGACTTAAGCATGATTAAACATCTAGTTTATATAAATTTAATATGCTTTTATGTCATGTTTAGTAGGTAATATATTATTTTTTTCAAAAATTCATTTCATTGGTATTGACTAGTGTTATCAAGACATACAAATTTCACATGGATCAAGGTGTTAGACATGCCTTTACCCAATACACTTGATAAATTGTGTGCATATTATTCATAAGTTATAATATTTTTAGTTGTTATCATTTCATAAATCCTATATGTCAAGCTCTATACTTTTTTATAAATTTCTTGATAACATCTTGATCTTACAATTGTGTATGTAGAGATGTTATTTTCTATGATATAATCACATTATTTGTACATGATTTAGACTACTTTTGTAGTGTTTTGTTCCATCGATTTTATTACTTGTACATAATAGATAAGATATTGTTTTTCTTTTGTGTATGGTTCTTTCCCATTGTATGATTTTTCAAACATATCTATGATATATTATTGGATATATTTAACATTTAAACATATCATTTTCTATTGGTCCTTGCCCACATAAGTGACATTTTAACATGTCCCTTGTTTGGGACATTATTCATGTTATTTTCATGTGGAACTTGACGTTATGAGTGTAATATCTCATTATGTGACATTTGAACATGTCCATTGTATGTATCCTTCAGCATTATTATATGACATTGTACTTATTCAAACTCAAATAAACCCACCTTTGACAAGTGTAGAATCTATACTAGGCACAATAGAAGACCTCAGTCTCCCACTTGAAAAATATTTAGATAAATTTAAGCCCAACTTTAGAAGCTAGTGTGGGATCCAACCCTAGAAGCATAGTCAAAATATGATAAGTTTAAAAGAAAATATGCACAAGAAGATGCAACACCAAATTCCATACTTGGGCATAAGGGGACCCAAGTCCCTATATGAGCATCTAAAACAACAAACTATATCCAAGAAAAAAATAGAGAAATAAGGTGTATTGGATTACAAACATAATGGTAAAAATATAAGGAAAAAATTGATCAATTATCTAGGGAAATGACTAAATCCAAAATTTAAATTCAAAACTTAAAGAGCTAGTCAAAACCAAAGTATGAAATGAAAAATAGTAATGCTCAAGATTGTAGCCTAATGGATCATGGTCAACCACCAAAAATAGTAATAACAAATTTTAAAAATTTAAAAAAATTATGGGTACATGCCAAACTTTAGCCCAATGTAATTGATCAATCTCCCAAGTCGGGGGTCCAAGTTTGAGCCCCAACAAAGCTCAAGGGTTGGAAAAGCCAATAGGTCAAACAAATAAAAAACTAATTTTCATAGTTACAAATGCAAACCATAAAATTCATCCAAGAGGTAACCAAATGGAAGATGTCACATTTTTAAATTTATTTCTCTCAAATCTTTTTTAATTTCTCTTGGGTCTTTATTAATATCTTTGAATCTCTTCTTTTTTAGTTGATGACTGATGTCCTTAGCACAAGATTAATTTTACATATTAGGTGTCCAAGGGGGTGGAGATTCTTCTAAATTAGAGAGACTATGAGATTTTTTATGGGATAGATTAATTTCAAACATGGCTATTAGCTCTTCAAATGAAATTTATTAGTTGCACTTACCCTCATAGATAAAATTATTACATGTGTTAATTTCAGGTAGGTTAGAGCCCATGTCTTTCATACCAACATGTTCACTAGAGTATTTGGATTCATACTAATGTGGATTAAAAATTTGAAATTTATTTTCCTATGCAAAACTAAAACATCAATCAACACTCCTTCAACCTTATAACTCATAGAGGGTCCTTCCTCTTCATTCTTTTTTTGAACTTGTGCTTCTCTTCCCAATGAACCCATAAGAATAGGAACCTCACTAGAGAGAGTATATTTAACATGAGTCATGGCCATTGTGTTTCATGTAATCATGTTTTGTTAATAACCATTCGAGACATTCAAGGCTAGTAAAAAAATTTCCTATTGAGCTCCTTCCTTGCTAACAATACATTTGTGACCAAAAGTAAAATAATTTGGGCATATTTCATCAACTCCTTCATAAAGAATGTTCTAAATCTAAGCTCATAGTTTGGATTTCAACTTGATGAATTTGGGTAAAACCATTTCAAAATAAACATTATCATAAGCTCTAATAAAAACCAACCTTCTTCTATCCTTGGTCATAGAATACACTACAATAGAAGAATAATAAATCTCTCTATCCCCATTAGGATATTATGGTTCTATAACTCCAATGGGAGAGCTGTACGTTTGATCCATAGAAGGATAGTCCTAGGAATATCCATAAATATGTTAAAACCATATTTCCTTTTTTGCAACATCAAAATAGACTTACCTAAATCTCATATCCCTCTTCGAAGGAAATAGACACTTTCCTCTTGGCTCAAAAAATAAAACAACATGAAGACATTATGCATGGATATAATCACCATATTTCCTTTCTGATACCATGACTTATGGACCCAATCTCTTAAAGCATCAATGTTGGATGTAGACACATTAAACTTAATAATAAGACTATTTTGGTACTCATATTCCTCCTAATCAATTTCATCATCTAGAATTGTTAGATTTGTTTCCTTGCCAAGAATAAAGGGGACAAGGTCCTTACAACCTTATTTTAGATAGGGATCGCTTATAACCAAATCAACCTAAAAAAATGAACTCAAAATATTTTGAACAAATTAGTGTTCCCCTTCCGTCATCTTCTTTGTCTTCATTTCCTTCCCCTACTACGCCCTTTCCATCCACTCTCATTATCATTGTTACCTTTATATTCTTCTTCAAAAATGATTTTATTATGATTATTTATGACATTGTACTTGTTGTGTTGTGTACTTGTTGAGATTTGTCAATTTTATGAGTGTGATGATCCATGTCATGCACTAACTAATGTATAGGATGCTAATTCTACATTTGACTACTATGAGATTCATTGACACATTATATATGTCCTATCTCATGTGTTACAAAAAATAACTCAAATGACATGTATCTTACTATCCTAGCATATTTTTTTACAAATGTTACATTATTCAATGATTACATCCTTTTTTTATTTGATAAGATTAAATTCTAGGTTTTTAAAAGCCCAAGAGCCTTATACAAATGGAAAAAATATAGAAATTCAATGTACACGCACATGACCTTTGGTAGAGCCTTTATTAGTAGCCCAAGTAACACAACACTAAAAAATTAGACAATAAATTCCCAAACACCAATTATTATAAATAATAGGTAATAGAAATCTTACATATTATAAAAAATAGTTAGTTAAAGCTCTCCATGTCTTATGCTAAATATCCATATGGTTTCAACAAATATTATGCATTACTCACTACTTATGTTGGCCCTTTATTATGTATAGGCTCTTTTTTGTTCAATCCTTTCCCCTATTTTACCACCATATTCTAGTCTTCCTTGTAATCTCTATCTAAAATAGGGGAGAAGGGGATAACAATTTTAATTTTACTTGATTCCTTGTAACTTCCATTAGGGATTTATTTTTTAGGTGATGAGTTGAATATTACCATTGTGTTTTTCCCTACTATGGAAGGACACTTTTTAGTTGAATGTGTTTCCTTTGATTCAGGGGATTTGATATCATTTAAGAAGAGTATAATCCTATGCTAGTCGAATCATCCCCTTCCATAGTAAGGTGACTAGAGAGGATGTTTATACACCAAAAATATTCCCTATTTCTCTTGAAGTTTATATATTATGAGAATAAGAGACAATTACTAAAATAATAAATGGAAGCAAAAAATGCAGACTTTCAATGTTAAGAATGTAAGACCACAACTAATTTACAGATTTTAGGTCCATTTTACAAGTAGATTATTGGAAACATTTATGTTGATGAGTATTCTAGTAAATATAGTGTAAGAGTATGAATGAGAAGTTGGGTTTTTTTTGCATAAATTCTCATAGGATATTACTTATCTCCTTGAAGTAAAGGCTATACTAAAATTTTAGAGGGAGGAGTCAAATACCAATCTGAATGGGTCTATCATTAAATGGTTTAGTGAAGGGGTTGAATTATGGAAACCATGGTTTCATGACTAGGGGTGGTGATTCAAATCATATTTTTGGTTTTGAATCAATTCCTTATCTGTGAATAATCTAAATATAACTATGAAGATGTTTTTTTAATAAGGGCAAATATTTAACTTATCATGCAAAATATATTGTAAGTTCTTCAAGATCTAGATATGAAGAGTTTGGGGTTTTATCTAGAGTTTTAAAAATATTAAAATGGTACATATAGATAGAAAACATTGTTCATTTTCCATCATTATTTTAATCTCTTCCTTTACAAAGTTTGATATTGGTTGTGTTGTGGTTGGCTTGAGAGAAGATGTCTTAGAACTAGGCACAACATTGGATGAGAAGGTCTCCTTACAAAGGAATGACCCTTATCTTAATTTACTAGTTAATAAAGGGTATTCCATTTTTTAAAATTGAACCTGTACTTACTTTAGGTAGGAGATTATTTCATATTTATCCCCTACCACCTACATGTCTTTTTACCCCTTGATCTAGTTTCTACCTTACTGATGATTATCTTCTCTCTCCTGCATACCATCATCTTCCCTTCTTGAAGCAAGAAAATTTATGATTGAGTTTAATTTTTTAAATGATTACATACTAATGATTTAATAATTTATTTATTTATAAAATGTAAAACCCTAGGTTTCTAATGTTCTATAATAATAAATTAGGGAGTAAATATGTAATAATTACAACCAATAATTTATACAATAAATGATTTATTTGATTTGTAAAATATGGAAAGGATGAGAGAGAAATAATAAATTAACTATAAAAAGGCCTTTTATGAGGAATCAAACTAAGAAAACTAGTGAGAAGATAGATTTAACTGTCATCAATAGGATTCAAGTGTCATAAATAGCCTTGGACATTAGTGGGGTCAATCTGATAGTACCATAGTGTGTCAGTGTCCAAGGTAGTTCACTAGTGTCCCACTCATAATCTTCATAAAATATTTTTTCATTTTGTAAAAAAATTCTAATTAAGATCCAAATTTTATCTTTTTGTGATCAATACATTTTATTATATCTCTATTTTCCTTCAAAAACCCAACGTTTTCATGCTTATAAAGGTTTTAATGAAAACCATGACAAAAAGGGTTTAGTGTGTCTGATGTGATGGACATGTGATCCATACTCTTACATGGGAATGTGACTTACATACCAATAATTTTAGGAGTTATTAATCCCAATGTAGTTCTCCCACATATGTGATATGTGTGAATGTTTTTGACTGCTAGGATGGTTTAGTGTGAATTCATGAGAGGATATCTTAGAGGCCATTTGAGATTTGGATATCTATGTTAGGGATAGATTAATGAATATATGGGTTGAATCAATATAATATTATAATAATTTGTTTTTTCCCTCAATATTTGGTGGTAATTTTGTGTGATTCTCTATGATAATGTTTACTTATAATGTAAGAGTGTTAATTTATTATTTATATAGGGTTCTCATAAAAACTACTTGGGAGTTTGACTTAAGAATAGGCCTAGGCTAACCCTAATAATCTTAGGGAGATGCAAATTTATTTTTATAAGGGTGTAAGGACCTAAATTACTAAGTGATTGTGACATTATGGGACCTAAGTGATGTTCTATATGTGTGGGTGTTATTTGTCACTATCATATGAAAACAAGTGGATTAAAAGGGCGTCTAAGATGGGTCAAGTATTATACTAAGGTTAAAGTGACCTCAAGTGAAAATACAAGGACTAAATGGTTAATTTTAAGGACTACATTTACCCCTTATTCTATAAATGATGCAAAGTAAAATGACTAGGATAAAGTGAAAAGAAATATACCTAAACTTTCTTATGATGTGAATCCCATGAACATGTGTTTGATTATGTGAAGCATGAGCTATTGTGGGTCCTCAGAATGAAACACGAATGAGTCAAACCTTAATTAAAAATATTTAAATTAAAGACAAAACTAATTAAAGAGATGAGAGAAAGAGGAAAGGAATTAATACATGTCATCGAGTATGCGAACCAATGCTAAAACTTGGTGACATCCTATGTGTGTATGTAGATGGTGATCAAACAAAGAAAAACATAGATTGAGTTAATGACTCCATCAATTTTCATGTGTGGGTGGATAAAAAACTCAAGTAGGCTTCAAATACATCACTACTTACCCAAGTATAATAGATGCATCAAAAACTAAAATTGTACAATGAAATAGAAGTTGCGTGATGTAACTAAAACTATGTAGGATGGATTTAGGGCCACTTAGAAACACTAAAATGAAAATTATCTCATGGGACACTAGAGCACTCAGGAATGTAGCTCAAAGACAAATTGGTAATTCCAACCATTACAAATGGAATAAGGCATCAATCTAGTGCAAAACTAGTGAAAATGGTGTCTAGAGTGACAAAATGGTGAATGACATTGAGTTTCCATTCTATCTGAGAGTACTAGTGTTAAATTAAACATATGGGTTATCATGTACATACCCCTAAATCTGATATTTGTGTATATAGATTTTTCACTAAGTCATAATAGTCTATTTGTTATCTGAAACTGAAATGGGGGTGATCATGCCATGCATGATGCCCCCAATATGATCAAACCCATGTAATTTTTAATTTAATTGAGCATAAACTGAGAATATATGATAATATGTGATTGTAACTATGCAAATCTAGACTATAATTATTGTACCTTTCTATAAATTTTAGAATTTTCTCTTTCTACGGTTAATAGATTGTAGTGTGGTCCCTTAGATAGTAGTGCATTGTGTTAGTCTCCTTTATGTCATCCTATTGACCAACTATGTTATTTATATACAAAATTGAAATTGAGATCTATGTGACTATATTTCATTGAGTTTTATTTAATCTAATTTTTGTATTCTATGTTTGCATGCTAAAAATAATGTTTTAAGTGCATTAGGATGACCTAATATCTATGATAAACCCATATGAATGCCCCTTCATTTTAGGATATTTGTTGACCTTTATAATAATTATCCTTAGAATAAAATCTACGCATCCTATGTGCTATATTGAAAACATATGATATATACATGATAAACTAATATAATGTGTATACATGACTTAAGAATGTAAAATATTATGAGTAAAAACTAGTAATGTATAATGTACATTAGATGTAACATTCACGTGGTTGTTAAGATAGATAGAATAATATAAGCATGTATATGAAAAAATTTGGAGTATAATCTGAGTAACTACCTAGGAAGATGGGGCATGATGTCTATCAAGGCACATGAGGAGGAAGGTGGAGATGCATGATGTACATCATGGCATCACAATTTGTGTGTGCAAGAAACAAATAATAGACTAGTGTCAAGGTCAGGACGCATAAATAAAAACACATTAGGCAAATAAAGTAGGCTTAGGGGCCGTAATACATTTGACATGGGCACATGTCACTAAGTCTGAGAAAGATAAAATATGCAAGGAAATGTTCAAATTTTTGCATATGCATAGAGAAAGTAAGTTTGTCTTAAAGCCACATAGAAGGACATGTTCAAATGTCCATATACACAATCAATAAGGCACACACAAGGACATGGACACATGTCTTAATCATACATATAATGAAAGGAATTGGCATAGATCCATAATGACATTTAAATGCCCTCGAATAGATGTAGAAGCAATGAGATACACTCACATCTAAACTAGTAAAGATATAAATGAAACTATGAATGATTATGTGGTATAAATTCATATAAGAAAAAATATGTACTTAAGTTGAGTCTCTAGTAGTGTTAGTCAGCAAAAAAATTGAGTTGTATAAGATGATCAATATCAAGATATAATCAATGCTAAATCTATGATGTAGGGTATAGAAACATATAACTATTTAAATTAGAAATTATATATTATTATGGCCCCAATGGGTGAATCTATCAATGTTGAATCCGTATATTTTTGTATGTGACCATAATGAATAGATAATAGAAAATTTGGATCTATGCAGAGGAGCTCATTCTTAAAAATATCTACAAACACTCAAAGAGAATAAGTGAAGCATGTATGTATGATAAACTAACTATACGAACATATACAATATATGTATTAGTTAGAAAACGTAAGGAATGTAAACATGTAAATGTATACAAGTCTAAATTTTTATTTTATGAGCTGATATTTAAATATTCTTTTATTTTTTAATTATATTATATATTTTTTTTGTTTTCTGAGTATAACCTATGTAAAAATAATTTGGGAAAATTAAATCTAAGTACAAGTAAGGAGAGATACTAACCAAATAATGAGTCTTACAATAGATCCACCCTCAATGGATCTTGCATCAAAAATAGTAATGATGAACTCTTTTTAGGTGTGATGGATGTGTTGTGACTGAATTGAGATGCACTGTGAAATTGAATATTTTTCATTATTGGTATCATGGCAAACATAATAACTTGTATTGTTGCACTCATCATTATCATATTGATTTTAAACCAATGTGATTCTATTGTTGACTTCTGTTGTATCTAGATGAACATAGGGAATCACCTCCTACTATAAAATTGACCATTCTAAATTATTCTTTACAATATTTTATGTGAATATACCCTTTGAAACTATACATATTGTATGCATATGGTGCTTTGGAGGATCTTTTGTTAAAAATCCCCTTTTGAGAATGCTTTTTGGCTTAGCATGATTTTGAATGTGAAACATAAGTTATTATTTTTATAACATTACCTATTTATATGGAACATGTGACTTGATAAACTATGTATGTGAACAATTTTCCTTAGTGTGTTATATAAATCAAAAACCTTCTTAACTGACATTATCAAATGCTAGAATAGGAGTAGTGATGTATTGGGCATGTTTTCCCAACCCTTGACCTTCATAATCAAATTGTT
Organism: Torreya grandis; assembly: GCA_037957365.1. Lineage (NCBI taxonomy): Eukaryota > Viridiplantae > Streptophyta > Pinopsida > Cupressales > Taxaceae > Torreya > Torreya grandis. Next base: position 1,783,761 of record JARHVA010002013.1, on the reverse strand, counting down.
ATATATATTTTGACCAAACCCATAATTTTTTGAAAGTAGGACATGATTTTAGGTAGGTATATTTGCATCCTTCACTTTATTTACCTATGCTTGTATTTTTTTTTCTTGTTTTTACTCTGTGAACCTTTTTTTATTCTGAGTTATGTTTTGGATCCACTTTTGTATTATTTCTAAATTTGACCCTTTCTTAATATATTATTATATCATTATTTGATGTTTAACTAATGATGTGTTGTATGTTCTCTTTCAATGCCAAACATGAATCAGTGTGATGACCATGCATTCTATAATATACACAATAATCTATGGATGTCCTCACTAGATGTAGAAGATGTAGGTCTCTCAACTTAGCTTTAATCATTTGAATTGAAATATCATTTAATATTATATTTCATATTTGAGTAATTTTTCAATCACTAGTTGTAGATGCACTTTATTGTGATTCTTGTTTTGATATGTAATATTGCTTGCCACAAATTGACTAGGTGAAGATGCATATAAATTATTGAAACTAGTGTGCCTTGCAGAATTTTATTTTGTAATCTAATTTTATAATAATATAATATTTTCATGTAATCATTGATTTTAATTTTACAATTATGATATTATCTTCCTCATACTAATAATTTTGTCCCTTAGACTAGTTGCTTCTGATTGAACATATAGGCAAACACTCATTATAGAAGAGGTGGAGCCATAGATAGGCTAAGTATAGGACTAAATAATAGTATTATAGGTTGTTTCATCTAATGTATGAGTGATAAAATGGACCATGTTAGAGATAAAATATATATCACCCTCATGAAGATGAGGAAGAGAAGGACATTCTTTCTTATGCATTAGATATGACATTAAAATTTAAAAGGTGGTTACTAGGGTATTCAATTTACCAATTAAATTAAATAAAATATATTTTAAATAGTATATGAGATCATGTACATATGTGTTTATATCTTCTTTGAATTGATTGAAAATGAAAGGAAATAGGCATGCAAATAAAACTAAAAAACTTGGCATTAGAAAGTGATAAACATATCCTATCATTATTATCATGATTAGACAAAATAAAAACTAAAAGATATAAGGATCGTAAATATTATTATGAGTTATATAAGGATGGAAACCTAAACCCTAAAGGTAATCCATGGTTAGGTTTTTTGCACTATTTTAGTTAAGTCAGCTTCACCAAATGATTTAACTTTTAAAATATTTATGGGATGTAAAATCCTAGCTTGATAATGTTCTAGAATAGTAAACTAGGGAATAAATATGAAATAATTATAGCCACTTATTTGTATAATAATTGATTTATTTGTTTTCCTAAATTTGGAAGAGATGAGAGAAATAATAACTTAACTAAAAACAAGCCTTATGATAGGAATCAAACTATGAGAATTGATGAGAAGATTGATTTAATAGTCACCAATAGGATCTAGGTGTCATAAATATCCTTAGACATTAGAGTGTCAACCAAAAAATACCATGGTGTTCTAGTGTATTAGACAGTGTGTTAGAGTCCCACCAATAATCTCTACAAATGATTATTGGGTTTTGTAGTTTAGATCTTGTTTTATATATGGTATAAATTTAAAGTCTTTATAGTCAATAATTTTTACTATATCTTTTATTTCCTTCAAAAAGAATAAGTTTTTGTGCTTGTAAGGGTTTGAATGAACACCATGAAAAATTGGGGTTAGTGGGTTTTATTGGACCCCATTTTGAGCTATGTAGTGGACCCATGCCAACTCAGTGAACACCTAGGTATGAGGCAATCATGGTGGATGATTATTATTTTATCTTCTAGTACTGCCAGTTGACTGGTGGCTAATAAATCTAATAATCATAAGGAAGTGGGTACATAAGACATCAACTAGCAATTAAAGATAAGTAGCTCCATTTAAATCAAGTCATATTGAGAAGTGGGTACACAAGACAATGACTGCACATTAAAGACAAAGCATAGTGGAGATTATAGGATGCGTACTCTAGTATTAGATCAACAATCAACATGCTCCATTCCTCATGATCTTAGAAAACCCTAAATCCCTATAAAATAAAGCTAAGTTTAATTGGATAAAGGAGATGAACTGGAATAATAAATCCCTAGCAAATTACTGCTAGATGGTTTTCATTAAAGATATAAATTAGTTTGGGATGATTTTTAATGCTCCCCTGTATAATGCCCAATCTCACCTATGAGCTTGGGCCTTTATCAATTTATGTTGAGCATTTTATCAATTTTTATTGAATATAAATGTATTGTTGTTAAACTCTATTAATGAATAACACTTTGTGAATGTTTATTAGATTCCATGCCATATTATATTAGATGTATGGTTGATTTCTCACAAGTTTTTAACCCAACTTATTCATGGTATGATTTTAACTAGCAATAAACACTTAAACCATAATATGAAATGTATTAAGTAGGGTTAAGACCTTATGCCCTAAAATGATACTCATTCTTAAGTTCATGTTTATGTCTAAGCCCCCTTAACCAGATACCCTATTTCTCTTCAGCCCCTGAGTTCTATTGAGCCCATGAAACTGAATGCTTGTGCCCATGAATGCATAACCATCTTTTTACTAACCCAATCCCATGAATAATAGATTTATTCCATGGTACAACTAGCCCAACATAGAACCTTGTCCCTTCTCCATTGCACTTTAGGTGAGAACATAAGGCCTTTACCTTATGTATATTGATTACAGTGCAGTCGAGTGATAAATATTGAAAACCATAAGATTAGTCAAGACCTATGCCCTTATATAAAAAGCCTAAATCTGACCTAGACATTTAGGTAAGCATATGACTAAGCCCATGATTAAAATGCCTACTTGTATACAACATTTTGGTTCTATTAGTAAGACAAGTGAATTTTGTTGTTGTAATAGTTCACCAAGACAATGCTCTGACTCTCCCTCGAGAACATCAAGCACTCAATGCAATGAGTGGAAGATCATTTTGTATTGAGTCATCTAACCTCCAGTGGGTATAACACAAATAATTTGGTCTGAAAACACTTGTATGATGCCCTATATGAGGTTGTATTTCACAAGATTTCATAGTAAGTGTACCAATGGTTGGATTCTTATGCCGCCCATAGAAGTTGAATCTATAGATAGCACATTAAGTGGATAAAATAGTGCTTAGAGAGACTTGAAAACTTATAGACCACATAGAATAGAGCCTTAAACAAATGGTGGCAATGGGTTATAAATAACAATATGCTTGAGTTCACTGTATCAATGTACTCCTACCTTGAAGAAACAGAATACCAATTCTTGTACAAGCTGAGAGTCACATTTATGAAATAAATCAACACCAAAATTAAGAATATAATGGTGGATTATGACTTCTAAATAGTGAGGATGGAAGGCAAAATTCCTTTCATGTATAAGCAACATAATGGGGAAGAAGGGGACGTGTAGGTGAGGCACAATGGAAAAGGATGAGCAGATTGACAATTGAGAGCTCATAAAATAGACTTATAACAAGAGGAGGTGTGGAATGATAGAATATATAGAACTTAGAAGTGATGAGAGGAGCCATAGAATGAGATAAGGGCATGTGGAAGGATCTCTTGGATGGTGGCTATACTCAAAGGAAGGAGCCCTTGAATCCGTGGAACAAGATCCATAGTTGAATGGTAAATGCTTGATGTCCCTTCAGAAATTAACCATTAGAGATTCATCAGATGTACCTATCCCCTTTGAGCCTACAACATAAGATCATGCATTATATCCCCTACATGAAGATATAAGATTGATAACTGACCTTATTATCAACTTAGAGTTTGATTACTTTCAAAATTTGGATAGAAAATTTATGATTAAACAAGTTATCCCTTATGAGGAAGTAAGTGATGATACCTCTAGACCTTGAAGTGCTAGCTCAACTAGATATAATGTGAATACAAGAATCCCATTATAGCCAATGTCAACTATATAACCTGGGAATAGCTTGTAGGGAGTGTCCCTATGCTACTAGTTGATATCATAGTGCCATCATCTTGTGTAGTGATATTAGTAAACACTACACCAACACCTGGCCTAACAGTTGGAGTATTTAGAGAAAAAGTGCCCAAAGCATCAGTTTCTCCCTATCCCTATATATATGATGATATGGCCATGAACTTGCTAGAGTATCTAAGCATGGAGAATACCATAGAGCATGTGTTAGTATGTGAACTATAATGGCATGTTCAGTGAATAACCTAGTCTGAGTGCAAGGAAACTTAGTTCATGACAACCTTGAATGATTGTTCCCATAGTGGTATAGGAAATTTTATCCTAATGAGGCTATAATTGATTATGACACCATAAAGGTATCCTTCCTGAAGGAGTTTGATATAGTTATGTTTGAGCAGTAGAGCATCATTTCACTTAAGGAGACTAACCATGGATTATTAAAGAGCATGAACTTATACAATATTAGATTCAAAATTCTCATTTCCAAGATCCCTTATGATATTCACCCCTTCCAACATTCATAATGGTTTATTGTATGATTTCTAGTGCCTTTCAAAAGGGCATTATCCATGAAAAGAATCATAGACCCTCAGGAATCGCTTGAATCCATGAGTAGGGCTTAGGTGGTTAGGAGTGCCAATATAAGAATTAGCCAAATTCATGGAGGTGAAGATTAAATCTATGTCATCCCAACTGTAGAAGATAAATTATATCTCTTTATAAGACATTTAAAGTGGGTTGTGTTACACTAAGTGTGAGATAGAGTGGCATTATAGAAATAACTACCATTAGAGGATTGTGTGCACACTACTTTTTAGTTGTGAAGTTTTTCGTGAGAATCATGATTTTTGTAACTTCCTCCTATTACAATATGCTAGATAGGTCAGTACAAACATCTAATAAAAAATTATGTGATTCCTAATTGATAAAATGTATTAGAACATGGAGAGAGGTGTATGACAGGTAACTACAATAACTAGAGGGTAGGCAAATGAAGGTTATGGCTAATGAAATTATATCTATGAGAACCAAAGAGGAACCAAAGGGTGAGTTAGAGGATATGGTGGAGGAATATGCCCACTACAATCATGCTATGAGTGTAGGTCAATTGAGCAATATCAACATGACTACCCAACACATCCAAATTGTGGGTATTATTGAGGACTGCATGTAGTTGAGTAGTGCCCTAAATTGAACAAAAATATGACTAAAAGAGAAATGGGTACTAATAGAGGTGTAGGGATGATCAGGTGTAAGCCTAAAGATATAGAATGTCTTTCAAAGGCACAACCAACATGTACAAAGTCAATCAAAGTGTAGGAAACCACACAAAGTGGGTTCACCACTTAGCCACCAATTACACCAACATAAAATATGAACCTAGAATATGGTGAACCAAGCTACATCAAGTGTATAATAGAGCCTAAGCTAAATGCATCATGCTACCCTGACATTATGCATCAATAAGGATGTACTATATTAAGCCATGAGCATAACACAAAATTTACAAGGAAAAATCCAACTAGCCAAAGGTCTAAAAGCAAAAGATACCTCCTCATGTAGAAATCAAGATAACTAGGAGGTTGAAGTACAGAAGCTAATAGAGTTATTACACTTAAAAATGAATGGGATGCTTCCCGTACTAAAAATGTTTCTCTCAGAGCACATAGGGAGAAATCCAAGTGAATTTTTTGCATTGTGCATGGAGTGGGCACATGAATTAAATCATACTTTGAATGCAGAGTATGACCAAATTTTTCTAGTAAATTCCAACTTCGATGGATAGTTCATATGCAAGGTGTTGATTGACATTAGTGTAGAAGTCAATATCTTCACCAAGAATGCATCATAGAATATGGGTAGACCATCCTTGATGCCCTCTCCCCATGTAATTTTAATGGTGAACAAGACCTGAGAAAAGATGATAACAATTCTATAAGGCACCATTATAGATATTATAGGCACCAAATTTCATGCTGACTTAGAGGTTATCAAGTTGGTTGAACAGGATAACTACCCAGTGCTTCTAAGAAGGAATTGGTGCTATGTCCATAATTGAAATATGCACTTCAAGAAGTGATACATGACTTTCAAAAATGAAAAGGAAAGGGTAGTGATTTCCCTTTCATGGACATAGGACCCCTTATGTAGAGAGCATTGGTCTAGAGGATGAGATTGAACATATATATAACATCATGGCGCAAGGCATCAAGAATCTCCATCCTTCTAATCAAGGAATAATTTCTTAAGAGGATGATAAGTCAGCCTTAGACACCATTAACATCACTTACAACTGATGGGTTGAAGAGGCATATGAGGCCACTAGTCATATATGTCATTTGGTGCACATAAAAGTGCTAAAGCCTATGAGAATAGGATGGGTCCAGATTGGTCACACCCTAAAATGATTGGCCCCATGCCATGAGGAGAAAGGAAAGAGGGTAGCACTTTTAAATTTTTAAGGGTGCAACCCAGTGGAAAGGTATGTGAATGAACTCAAAGCATGCATCCCTAAAGAGGTATACATAATGGGTACACTAGCTTATATCATAAGAAGCACTATCATGCATTGGTGGGTAGTGTAAAGGTCTAACTTGCCAACATTGCCAAAGGTAAAATTAACCATTTTCACTATATTTTGGATGAGTAACAACAACTTGTATATCTTGGCATACTCTAGTGACTCTAACTTATGGTGCATGTGCACCTATGTGAAGAGACATGGACTGACTGTAACATGACTACCCCAAAGAAATTATGAGTGCACACCTTTTATAAGAATCTAAACAAATGGGCATGATCATGTTAAATGGTTAATGAAATGTACCTAGAGATAACCAATTAGGAAGCCTTTAAGGAGACGTTTGTGTACACCTTATCCTTTTCCTCATAGAACTTTGAGTTGGTTAAGCCACTACAAGTAATTTGGAGGGATGTGTTTAATGACACTACAATCCTTGAAGAGAAATTAAAAGACATGTTTAGGGAGAAAGGGTTGGCACTGTTGACTTTCTCTAAGGAATAGATGATCCATATTGACTCAAACATAGAAAACAATGAGACTTGGAAGGAGTGCTACTAGAAAATGTTGACTATTAGAAGAAAACTAATTCACCAAGTAGATGATATAACTCCTAGAAAAGGAGACCCCACTCATCTTCATGTAGAGACAATAGAGGGAATGTGAAAAGTCAAAGACTCACACCAAGAGAAGAATGATCCATATCATACACCACTAAAGACCATCAAAGTGGACATCAATGTAGAAGGAAAGCTAAAGATGGCTACCCTAGGCACCTATTGGTCTGATATAGAGCTAGCGTGCATCATAAACCTCTTGAAGGATTTTTAAGAATTTTTCCCTAAAGATTATTAGGATATGAAAGACACACACCCATGCCTTAAAAATATGAGCATAAAGCTAATCGATGGTGATAGACTGGTCAAAAATAACTCTTATAGGATGAATCCCAACATTCATGCTACAATCAAAATAGAGATCGATGCAATGTTGGCCATAAGGGTCATATACCCTATTTAGGAGTCTAAGTGGATGAGATAAATGGTAACAAACATCAATAAGTATGGGCATATTTGCATTTTCATTAATTACAAAATTTTGAATGCCACCTATATAAATGACCCCTTCTTGACTTTGTTCATAGATGAAGTCATGAAAGGCATCATAGGCTGTGAGATCTATACCATCACTGATGAGTTCTTCAGATATCACCAAATCTAGATTGAGGAGGAGGACAAGTCCAAAATAACCTTTGTAATTGAATAAGGTTTTTTTTCTTATAATGTGATGCCCTTTGGACTCAAGAATGCACTAGCTATGTCATCCAAAGTGGTGATCACCACAATCAAATATTTCATCTACAAGTTCCTCCAAGTTTATCTAGATGATTGGATGGTGTATGGCCTCATCAAGGACCATTATACTAACCTATGCCTAATGTTTGAAGGTATAGGTAGATTAATATATCATTGAACCTAAAGAAGTGCATCTTTGGAATAGTATTTGGAGCCCTACTCAGGCACATCATCTATAAATACATTTTACTTATCAATCCAATGAATATCACCATCATCATTCAAATCCAAACTCTTTCCACACATAAATATATTTTTACCTTTCTTGGTCATTATGGGTATTACAAAAAATTTATTAGAAGTTATGCAAAGATTATGGAATGTCTATAAGATATTTTGTGCAAGGATAGACCATTCAACTAGGGCAAAATACAAGAGGATGCCTTCAAGAACCTAAATATCAAATTAATTAGCATGCCTATCTTAACATTCCCCAACTGGAACACACACTTTCATGTCCATATCAATGGTTTTAGCTCTACGATTGGAACCATTTTTACACAACTTGATGAAGGTAATATGGATCATCCCATTTCCTTCACTAATAAAGTGTTGACCTCAGTAGAGCATAATTACATGATGATAGAGCATGAGGTGCTCACCATGGTCTATGCTTTGTAAAAATTTAAACAATATTTTTTCGTAACCTCATTCATCTTCTTCATTGATCATGAGCTACTCAAATACCTTATGTACAAGCCTATTTTACATGGGTGCATATGAATTTGGATGTTTCTATTCAAGGAGCTCCAGTTCTCGATTATTGTTAAGCTTAGAAAGTAGAACTTGGGACTAGACCATTTATCCCACATCAATTCAGGCAATATGATGATTCTTATGGAGAATGACATGTTAGATGTGAAACTATACAAATTTCTAGTGCATCCCTAATGATTTGGTAGAGATCACTACCTTTCTAATGTCTAGAGTTTCACCGCAGACTATGATAAATAAGGAAGAGAAATAGCTAACAATTTGTGTTTCCCTTTTTCAGCTCATTTACATAAAACTATATAAACTAAGAAGAGACGATGTGTTGTGGCAATGTGTCATGGATCATGAAAGGGATTCCATCCTTCATGAGGTACATGAGTGTATAGAAGGAGACTATTGTGTATGAGACACAATAGCACTAAAATTGCTATATTCAGGGTTGTGGTCGCCAAGCCTATTTCAAGATGCCAATAATTATTCTAGGGCATGTGATATATGCTAACACACAAGGAAACCTTACCATCAGGATGAGATTCCCTTCCTCCTCATTCTGGCCAAGGTGCCATTCATGAAATAGGCATTTGATTTTGTTGGGCCAATAACTCCCACAACATGATGCATAGGTGCAATGTATATTCTGGTGGCTCTACATTATTTCACCAAGTGGGATAGGTTCTACTAAAAAAAGATTACAGAGCTTCCAAAACCACATGCTTCATTTGGGAAACATAATAATTTGATATGGATGCCCGTTCAATATAACTTGTGATAGGGGCACTCATTTTATTAATGAAATGGTACACATGTTTTTGATTGAGTATATGGTAGTGAATAATAAAATGATCCCTTATCATTTGTAAGAGAATGACACAGTTGAGGCATTCAATAAGATCATCAGGATGTACATGACAAATATATGTGATTTTCATCACAAGTATTAGGATGATTGAGTTTAATCAATGTCATGGGCATATCACACAAGTCACAAGTGCTTGAACAAGGCTACACCATTTCAACTAGTGTTTACCATTAAGATGATCCTATCGATGGGGTTGTTAGTACCATCATTGTACATCATGTGCATTGGTTAGTTAGATGACCAAGAGTCATTTAATGTAAGGTTGGGGGACATATATCTCTTAGATGAGATGCATGCTCAAGTGAGGTGGAGCCAACAAATAGAAAAGGTGTACCAGAAACACTAGTATGACAAGCATATAAAGAACAAGGTGCTAATATAAGGAGCATTCATTTTTCTATATAAATCTAAGTATATTAGGCACAAATAAAAACTCTAGATAAGTTGGATGGGACCTTATATCACCCACCACATATTGGAGATAGGTGCACACAAGTTATGCACATTGACTGGTAAAATACTCTCTAGGAATTTCAATAGAAATAGGTTGAAGCCATATCTCCAATAGGATAGTGCTTACGCCATGTGAACACTAATTTCTTGGTCACTAGTAAATTTTTGTTAAGAGGACCAAAATAATATTTGGCACAAGCCAAATATTTTGTTTCATTTTGTTTTGTTCTTTAGGTAGTACTGTAAAGAGTGAAGAAGTGACTATTGAAGCTTGCTAGGAAAATATGCTAGCAATTCACTCATAGTTCTAGTTAGGTGAGTTAATCACTTAAGATTTCCAATAGCCTAAGCCCTGACACCTATGTATTTAGGTGAGTAAATATTTATAGCATCAGATAAAGAAAATGCACTAGACCACCGTGCATCAGATGCTAGATGCAAGGTTCTTTCAAGCCTCCATGTCAATGCTCATCTAGACTTTCTTGCATAATTCCAACTAGGTGATTTGATCCCTTATTCTTTATAAAGTGCCTAAGGCTAGAAATATAAGTGAACATAGGAAATTCACTAGATTCAAGAGGAAAATGCATAGAATCCATGTGTGTAAGATATAGATTGTAGGGCCTTTGGAGACCCAAGGAAGAACTATTTTGGTACTGCCCCACATAATGTCAGTTGGGTGAGTCAAACCCATTTGATTTCTAAGTAACTGAGGTAGATACTTAATTTTATGGGTACATGAAGGTTTCCATACATGGAATGAATAGGATCCAAGTGAAGATACACAACATGATTATACACAAAATAGAAAGTGAAGATTCATAATTTAATTTTGTGCAAGAGAACAAAAAGATGAGAATCAAGCATTAAAGGGCCAATGCAAGGAATTTTTATGGGGTAGGAAAGGCCAAAGGAAGGTTAAATGCAAGAAACAAACCAAGATAGATAATCACACTTGAAAAAGAAGAGAATTTGAAATTAATGAAGTTAAGTCACGTGCATGTGAAGCACTACACCCAAGTTACCACAAGAAAGGTGAAGGTCATTTCAAGTGAACAAAGAACAGAAGGAGAATCACCAAAGATAGTTGAAATCCAAATATATTTCAATGAGAGGTAACCATTTAAATTACAATTCTCTTTAGTTAAATACTATTAGGAACATTGAATCAGGTGATGATGGAGGCACTAAAATCTACATTAAATAAGTCAGTGGTAGAGGATTTTTGTGTATTTCATGAAAGTTTCCATTGTTCAAGAAATTTAGATGCTACCACACCTTAAATCACCTACATTAAAGATGGTATATGGAAAGAGTGTATATAAAATGACATGACAAATTGGTTTTGGTTATAAACTTTGTATGAACTTGAGATGCCAAGAAAACTAGAGAAAACATAGAAGAAATAGAGAGCTGAAGCACATAAAACCTACTAGAGTGAGACTTTAGGAACCTATAAACACCAAAAGTGAATGATTGTGAAGTAGGAAATATTACATTCATTTGGTGACTAGCTTAGAGAGGTGTGGGGAGAGATTTCTATAGGAACTAGTTAACATAGAAGAGGATTTGAGGCATAGGTCACCATTAATTGCCCATGAAGCTCAAAAGCCAAAGGTATAGTCATAGATCTCAAAACTATGAATCTCCATTAAACATTCAAGCCTTATGTAAACTAAACCTACCACTATTCAATAACACTAGATTCAGGATGGGAAAAAATTAGAAGGGATTAGGTCTATAGCAAAAAGATCCAAAATAGGTCCACATAGAAATAAAAGTGGCCTTTATAAGGACAATAGTGCCAATAGTAGAAGGAGTTAGTGCCATGCAATTTGACTCCAAAGTGATGAAAAAGATGTCCTACTCGGTGATGAAATTTCCCTCATAAGTCCTTATAGGGGAACATTAGCATTCTTTTGCACAAACCTACTAGTTAATGCATTATAACCACCATACTTTGATCCATGTGCAAGACCTATCACTGGATTGGATGGTTGATATAAGGAATAAGATAGATCAGGGTGTAGCATTTTTCGATCTCTCAATCTGAGAAAGATTAATGGCCTCTAGCACAACTAAACCTTATGCGTTTCTATGCTTTAGAAAGCTGTAAGAACTCATGTAGTTCCTTATTTTTTGATTTTATATAGATCACATATATTTTTTAGGAAGGAGCATGAGGATTTTGGTGTGCCTAATGTGAAGGATAATTGGGCACCCATATGTCAAAAATTATATCCATGAGATGATCAATGATGTTGAAGAGGTAGAGCATGTGGTAAAGCTCTTAAATTATTACAAAGGGGGTTGACATTCACCATCAAAGATTATAAGGACCCTATTACGTGATCAGTGATGCACCTCATAAGTTTGAGACTTTACCCTGGTGGTTTGTGGATTGATGCCATAAAGTGTTACCTCTACATCACTATCATATGGCATAGGGCATAAAGTTTAACATTGCAAAATTTATTATTGTGGATTTTATAAATAATGCACTGGATTGCCATATGATAAATGGGACCTTTAGGTAGGTCTCCATTCTAATCCTAATAGTCATGGAAGAAATCAGAGTACCAAATGGGGATGAAGATAATCTCTATATTTTCCAAGAACATAATCACTTCCCAATGTAGAAGTATAAGGATTTAACTTGCCCTAGTTATTTCAACATAAAGTATTAAACTTGAGTGATGGGGTGGTGTGAGAAGTGTATAGAGTCATTCAGGCTAGAGTGGCACATCCCCTAGGAGCTCCCAAAGAGCATGTATGGAATGGTGACCTTTTCTATTATGAATACTTTTACATAGTATGCTTAGCACAAGTTGGTGGTAACAAGTAAGTCTAGGTGAATCTCCCATACACCTTCTAAGCCAAATATTTTAGGGATGCGCTTAAAAGGAGCCCCAATTCACAAAAATTGGATATTTCAATGAGGGAACTAGACATGGAACGGAATAGGTTAGGGCACTAGTTCATGCACCCAAATATAAAAATGATAAATGATTAATAGTATGATTTAGATCGCACTGACATCTAACCCCTTCAATAATTAACCATACTTAGGAACATTAATAGGCTAAGTATAAGATGAAGCCAAGGAGAAAGTGCCCTAGCACCGAATAAATTGATTCCCTCCCCATTAGGATCGGTGATGAAGGAACATTAACACTAGCTGAAAATAAGAATTCTCTCATAAAGAAGAAGGGGGAAACATTTGAGGATATAGAGGAGCACATCAAGTTTAAGATTTCCTTTAGTGATGAAGTATCTCTATCAACCCCTTCAAACAGGCACGTGAAGTTCATGCCAACGACATAGATATTAAGAAGACACATGAGTTAGAAAAGAGAAGGGAAGAAATGAGGAAGGCTAGCATGACAAAGGAATGGATTGATAGGGTTGAGGATGAGAAGTTCAAGGTATGAAAAAAAACTATAAGGCACAAGATAAGAAGAGAAAAGTGAAAAAAAAGGTAGCCTAAAAAGAAAGGCTAGAAAAGAGAGAGAAAAAGGTTCTTGCTAGCATGGAACCTATACAAAAAAAAGCATGAGAATAGGATCCTAGCAAGCACACTAGCCTAATAGAGGAAGCTTTATAATAGAAGTGCCTTAGTATTGAAGAGGCACCTAGAGACAGAGAAGGCAATGTTTGCACCTTAAAGGAATAAATAAAGAAAGTAAGGGAAGAATAGGTTGTTGCTAAGAAGGAACCTAAGGAGGTTCACACTAAGGAGCCATAGAAAGGATAAATGGACAAAGGGGACAAGTCCAAAAAATAACCCCTAAAAATAATAAGATAAAGAATCCATCACCGAGTAGGAGAAAGAAGAAACGAAGGGAAAATTTATGAAGAACCACTATAAGAAGAAAAAGAAGAATAAGTAACTGAATCAAATAATAGCACCAGTGGAGAGGAGTAAAAGCAGATGGAATTGGTCATCAAAAAAGAATAATTTCAGCCAAGCTATATGGAGAAGGTACAGAAGGGGCACACATAATATAATGAGTTTTATATGTTGGATTACATACCCTCCAGAGATACCATAACATTCATGTGCCACCAAGTGTCCTTTACACTTGATTGCTACATAGACGAGCCTCACATTGAGGTTTTAATGAAAGCAATTTAAAGCACCAAAAAATTAGAGGAGGAGCATGAATACCAACTTATCAACCCCTAAGATATGAACCCAGTAAGGTTGGCTAATGCCCTCTTTAAAATAGACTCAGAGGTAGTGCCCAAGAATATTGTTAATGATGTTCATGCCATAAAATGGAAAAATATAGCATTAAAAGTAGATAAGTAAATCAATTCCATGAAGCTCAAGCACATTGAATAAGAAAATCCTTCCCTTTTGGATGGTATTGACACTTTTAAACTTTTAGAGGTGGATAAGGTGTCCATGATAGTGGAGTCGATGCTCCCACAAATGAAACTGGGACTAGAAGAGGAAGAAAACCCTTATCAAACCATTAAAAAAGAGCTTAACAAGAAGCTCGATGAGGTAGAGAACCTCTTTGTAAGGCTAGAAGAGAATTTAGAAGATGTTGATGTCAGTTTTTTCAACTTCTCTACCCATGCATCGGTCATCAATGCACACCTCCAAGAGGTGAAAGGGATAAGGATGCATTGCTAAATTAAGAATTAACTATCAATAGGAATGAGAGTATATATATTATGATTTAGTTCAATACTTTGAGTGCCCATTTGAAGACCTATGAGCAAAACCTAAAATAACTCTTTCGTGCCTTCCAAATAAAGATGAGTGAGTAAGGAGCCATCCTAGATGGTGGGCTCAGGGAAGTGAAGGAAAGGCTAGAGGCCTTCAAAAAAGAAGTATAGTATAGTGACATGCTCACACTCAAGGCTACCTCTACAGAGATTGATAGTGATATTTAGTATATCAAGCTCATAATTTTGTGCTACAAGGACTTTGAGGCAGAACTATAAAAGAGTACACTTGAGTTTTGTACAACTAAGGTGCTAGAAGTATAGTTTGAGGGCAGACAAGAATTTTTATATGGGGTAATATTGGACCCCTTTTTAAGATAATTAATGGACCTACACCACCTTAGTGAGCACCTAGGTGTGAGGCAATCATTATGAGGGCAATCCTTATGTTCTCACATTATAGGATCATAATACAAATTAATACATTTTTTACACTCACATTATGGGATCATAGTATAAATTAATACATTTTTTAATAGACAATACATGATCACAAATAAGTTTTAAATAGATTAATTTAAAAATGGGATCTATTTATAATTATATAATAAACATTTATCAATGGAGGCATGATACAAATTCATGCATTCTATGTTATTTTTAAATTTTAAATACTATTTTCTAGTCGTAAACCATAGATAAGCAAGTATGTATTCCATTCTCTTTAGAACATGCATTCAAAAAAAAATAAGACATTCACACAGGTTGATTTAGTAAAGGGCATAATGCATAGCTTAGAGGTTTAGTGCCCACTAGCCTTATGTTTATGAATCGATTTTGGAATTCAAATCACTTCATTTCATGGGGTTAAAAATACTAACTGAGTTAAATTTATATTGAATAGCTATTATTATTCTTACATTACTAAATATTCAAATTTGGTATTGATCACCCTTAGATTATTCATTTTTTTGGGTAAGGAACTAAATTCTCCAAGTGTTTCATGGGAATCAACAATTATCCAATGTTTCAAGGAAGTGTCATCTCCAAGAAAAAGTTACGAAATCAAAACATTGGTTTCACACATATAAGTGTATTAATCCTTTGCTCTCTTTTCAAATTTAAATATCTCAATGTTCAAGTATTTTAAAATTTATAATTTCAAACATTTTCAAATTGAAGTTTAAGCTTTTTCAAATTTTAGTTTTCAAAAGAACAAAATAACTACTTTGTGTCTTTTATAGTTTGTTAAAATAAATTCCAAAGATCAAAGTTTAAAAAAAAATCTAAATAGGAGAACTATGAAGGATTTAATTCTTTATTTAGAGCATTGGATATATAGGAAATTAATAGTTATCATGGGTGTGCTTAAGATTAGCACAACCCAATTATATTCCACCTTTTTCTATTTACATGTTTTCAATAGTTACAAGACATATTAGGGTTTTAACCTTGGAATGGGTTTTTCTAAGGTCTTTCACACACTTTCAAAATTTAAATTTGTGGATAAAATCCTAATTCAACTTGTAAAAACTAATCATGACCTAAGTTCCTTATTTTAAAAAAAATTAAGATTGACCATTTCAGGGTAGAAATGGTAGTCAATATTGACTCTAATTGAATGTTCCTAACCTTCATCACTTATAGTCATAACTTTTGGGTACTTGGAGAGTATGTTCATGTCTTCCTAATTTATTTATGTGTTAGTCAACATAGTTATATCGAGGTAGAAACAACTATGTCTTGTCATTTCATTTCATGGTTAGTATTCTTTTAATTGATTGCACTTTATTGATTTCAATATTTTGAATGTATTATACTTGTAAAAACATCATCTACAACACTCTCCTTTATTATATTCACTCTATATTACTTAGGATTATTTCACATTTTACAATATTAAAAGTTATTATATGTGTGTATGTTGTGCTAATAGCTCATCTATAAATTAAGATAGAGTACAAGAACATATGAGATATTGATTGAATACTCCTTTGTAAGAGTTCAAGACTATAAATATATCACTATCATTTGAATAAAATTGATGAATTATTTTTTAGTGTGAAAATATCATAATTATTTTTATTCACATGTGTTATTCATTGTCTAATCTTTGACAAAAAAAATGTTTTTTTAGTATCAGAGCAAGAGTAAGAAAGAGTCTTTGATAGAATATTTAAAGTATTATTTATTTTCCATGGGCACAATTATCATTACTATTTTTGACTCGTTTAATGTGAATACCCATTTTTTATTTTATGTGTAGATAAATTAGCTAAAATTAATTTTCATATATGTTTTTAAAAGCAGAATAAATTATATGTGTTCATGTTAGAGATACAAGTAAAAGTATTGGGTGAAGAAATTTTAGAATTACTAAAACCATTATTAAGTAAAAAAATTCTAATGTACGGATAGGGTTTCCTCCATCCTTGCCATTGATTTGGCCCTTGTTTTTTTGCCTTCCTAGACTTGTGTCATACCACAACTTTAGTCACCTATGAGATTTACATTTATTATCATTTTATGGTTTCTCACCTATGGGTGAGGCCAAACTTTATAATGATTTCTCCTCCTTCTATCTCAATTGTTTGTCATGGAGAATAATGATAGAGCATCAAATAATGGCCCCTTGTAAGTGCATGAGGAAGTTTGTCCTAAAGGTATACCACAAGGTAATGCTTTAGAACCTAGTGTTATATTACCTATTCCTAAATTTAATTTTGCATGTCAATGGCTAGAACAGTTCATTTGAATTTGCTATTTTGTTGGAAGAATCCCCTCTGAAAGTATGATTCTATCTTGGGTTCACAACCACTAGGTATCTCACAGCATTAAGTTGGAGGGCATCTAAAACATGACTAAAGTAATATTTCTATTTCATTTCTCTAACCTTTCCCATGTAGGAGGAATACTCTATATGTCAGCCACTTGATACCTCAAGAACTCACTTATTGTTCTCTCCCCTCGAACATGAGACACTGTGGTCTCAGAGAACATCACTCTTAAAGTCCCAGTTTGGGTTGAATTTTTAAGTCTCCCTCTACCCTTTTGGCACTTTATTCACCAAATAGAATCATCCATAGGCTGGGTGGTTTGTCATGAACAAAACTAGTTCTACTCAACTAGACCACAAAAAAGAGTCTGTGTAGAAGTTAAACTCTCTTGGGACCTCAAGGAGTTTGTGTAAATCTAAGTAAACAATGTGAAGCACTCTTAGTGATTCATGTATACCAGTTTTTATAACACTTAATTTCACTTCCAGGACATAAACCATAAAATAGTGGATCATCTGCTTCAGTTGGATCATAATAATGCATCCAATCGCTCATCTACTCCCCCCAAAACCCTCTCCTAAATCTATCAAGAAAATAAATGAAGATGGATGGACAACAATAGGGAAGAATACATGGCCCAAAAATGAAAACATAGCCATTGATCCCAAAGGAGGCAAGCCATCTTCAAGTAATGGTGCATAAGATCAAGCTCCTATTGAGAAACAGCCGTCTCTAGCTGAAGCACTAAAATTGGTAGACAAGATGAGGGTTTTCAACATGCCTCTAGCTACTAACATATTATCCAAAGGTTTTGAGGCCTCTATGCCCAATTCTTCAAGATTTTTAGACTCAGATCTAGCCACTCTTCCACTTCCTACTCGATAGGAAACACCCAAACACTCTTATAGCCCTCCTCAAAGGAGTGACAAGATGGAGGAGTGAAGTGAACTATCAATTATTTTTCATGCAATATTTGGGGTCTCAAAGACCTAAAATGCTAGTTTGTTATGCATGATTTTAGAATAAATTTTGTTGAGATGAACATTTTTTGTTTATAATAAGTCAAGGTGGTAGATTTATTATTGACAGTTGTCAGTAACTCCATCTAGCATGATAGTATCATTATTCATATTAACAATATTGTAGGATGTGGAGGGGTGATCACTTTCATTTCTCTAATGTGGTGGTAACATTTAGTACAATATAGTGTGGACCTCACCAACTAGTTACTACGGACTCTTTTTAGTATTTAAAGCCACTCTTTTGGATTTATTAATATTTATACCTCAAATTATTGCTTAGAGCATACCCATTTATGGTAGTGGATAGAAGATGATCTCCTTGATACCCATTGGATATTATGTGGTGACTGTACTATGGTGGCATCTCCTAAGGAAAAATTGGGCCACTTCCCTATAAGGTAGGAAATTGGTGAAAGGGAGGTGTGGTTTTACATGTACACTAAATGGGGATTTTATAAACTTGATTTAACTTGCCATCTTATAGATGGAGTTTGGTATAACTAGTGTAATTTTAGGGAAGGCCCCACTCAGAGTCTAAAGTGTCTAGATAGGGCAATGATGTCCATTTAATCATACGTCTCTTTTAATAATGACATTTTCCCTCTAGTTCAAGTGTTATCAAATTTTGGGCTTTTTGATCACTCTTCAATTTAATTTGATGAGACATGGTAGTTCATGAAGCCCAAAGTCCACATAACATAATTATTCCTTAACACCTCCTTCCTCAAGCATGATCCCATAATGGCATACATTAAGAGAGATTAGAATTTAGATCCATGTCCTTTCCAAGAATCTGGTTAGATTATTTTGTGAGATGATGCCATCAGAAGGACCTCTAACTTTTTATAGATCTATGGCTGCCAACTTTCCAAAATCTAAAAGCACTCCTACTCTGCTACTTCCTCTAAGTTGAGTCATGTGGCTCTAGCCCTAAAAAAAATATCCCTTTAATGAAATCTTTCAAGTGAGAGTTACATCTTTAGTGTTTTGCATTTATAATATAGATAACTAAAATGCTCAAGGAGCACAAGTCAAAGTCAAGCATCATTGGCTTAAGATAGGGGATAAAGCTTCTAAGGAGTTATTCAAAATGCTGTGAGATAAGAACTCAGAACAACATATACAAGTCATTTTTTAGGTTGGCAATAAACTCACAGAGACTCCTATAATAATTCAAGATTTTATAAGCCAATATCAACAAGTATTTGAATCTCAAGTGTCTTTGACTAAGTGTGAAAAAGCCCTTTAGTAATACCTTGAAAACTCACTCCTACCCAATGGGTGGTTTGCAACAAGCCCCTCTCTATTGACAACTTGGATGAATTAATGTCTCATATGGCTAATGACAAAGCCTCTAACATTGATGGCTTCTCAAGAAAATTCTATAAAACATTTTGGGACCTTGTGGGCAGTGACTTACATAAGGTTTATCAAGAAGCATTTCACTCACATTCTTTGTGTCAAAATATAAATAAGGGAAATATCAAATTCATACCCAAGCAGAGTGATCTTGAGTTGATCTAAAACTAGCAGCCCATCACCCTCTTGAATCTCTGATATAAAATCATTGCCAAGGCTTGGAAAATTTGGCTACGTAATATATTGCCTCTCGTTGTGCATCCAGAATAAACTAGTTTCATTATAAGCTATTATATTTTGGATAACATCATTGTTATCTGGGAAGGGATGGATTGGGTCAAATGGTCTAAGCAATAGGCTATTTTCATCAAACTTGAATTTAAAAAAGGTTATGATCACATTGAAAGGCCATTTATTCTATCCACGCTTTGAGCTTTGGTCTTCAGCCCCATCTTCACCCAAACCATCCAAATGCTTTTCTTAGATGCCTTGACTATCCTCTCCATTAATAGAGTCACCTCTAAGCAATTTGGATTATTTCATTCTATTCATCAAGGGTGCTCACTGGATCTCACCTTGTATGTTCTTATAACTGAGGGTTTTAGATATCTCCTTAGCAATGCCTAAGCTAGGGGCCTTATTAGCGGAATATATCTCCCTCCTAATGCTATGAACCCACATGAAGATATGTAACTATTTAATGGGAACTTTATTGATGTCTCCTTCCTTACTCTCATTGAGGATGAAAACAATGTGGAAAATGCCTTACAGTGTCTCAATACCTTCTGCCTGGCATCTGGATCTAACAACAAATGGCAAAACCCTCATTTTTATAGATAATCTTACCTCCATTCACCAACATGGGCTACTAAATTCAGTTGTAAGTGGATCCAACATGATGAAATCTTTAAATTTCATTACATCCCCTTTATTTTTTATGCCTCATCACCTTTGTTGTGGTAATATGTTGTTCATAAAGTTGCTAAGAAACTAGAATACTAGGTGACCAATGCTCTTTCATTAGCAATAAAATTTCAAATTTACTCAAAAATTATTTCATCCACCCATGTGTACTACTCATCATGTTGGGTGTCTTCTAAAATTCTTACCACAAGTTGGTGAAATTACTCAGAGATTTCCTTTGGGACAATTCCCTACAAGGTAAAGGATTCTACAGGGTGGCTTGGCAATATTGTTGCCTTATACATGATGTTGTATGGATAGGTCTCATTGACATAGCTCAGTAAGGAACTACCTTATGTGCCAAATGGATTGTGTGGGCCAGTGAGGGCCAAGAAGCTTAGAAGGCGTTCTTCAGACACTATATCTCCTTAGCCTTACCTAAGGGTAAAAAGGCTTGGAAAGGGCTCATATTTCTCAATTTAATTTTCGTTCGATCTCCTATCTAAATCATAGGGTCCTTTGTGACCAAAAGCATATGGAAGTCTTGGGAAAAGATTAAACCATGGGTGCTCTAGAATGGCTCCAATTTTTGGACTGGTCTATCTGCTAACTTCCATTCTCTCTGGTGGTCTATTATTTTCTCTCATAGTGAAATGCCCTTGGTATACATCCCTTGGGTCAATGGTCTCAAGATTTACCATAGAGGAATTCATACCATCAAATATATGTTATATAGGTGCTCTCGCTTGTGGCTATCTTAGGAGGAGGTGAAAGGTAAATTTTGATTAACCAATGCAAACTAGGAGTCCTATCAAGAGATCCTCAATGTTATCCCAGCTTTCATGCTCCATAAAATCTTAATACTTTCCACTCATTTATAGTGGAAGGATTGGAAATGGTATGTCGAGACCCCTTTTTATAATTACACTCCTCATCTTGGATATGCATGGCTCACCCCCCACTTACCCAAGGTGCACAAGCTTAAGACTTGTTGGGAGATACATTCATCTATTATAACATGGAAATTTCACTTTAGCACTATTTAGGGGACTTGTGTGGAGCCTAAATTTGCTCATTTTACTTGGTGTATACTGCATCAAGGCTTACCTATTGACAAAAGACTTATCCAAGTTGGAGTCCACCTACCTACTTGCCCCTTCTGTGGCCACCTTGAGATGCTTTCTCATCTCTTTTGGTACTACTCGAAAGCTCAAAGGTTTTGTACTCAGATCCATGATGTTTTCAATCCTTTCCAACCCAAATTCTACTTTTTGCATCATATCCTCTTTGGAGACAAACCTACGATGCCCTTTAAATACAAATAAATCTGACATACTTTCAGAGTGGAGATTCTCTTCTAGATTTTTAAGGAAAGAAATAATTTTGTGTTTAATCATGATTATGTTGATTGTAATCTTTTTGCCTTGCACAAATCTTCTATCATCTCTAATGTTCTTTTGTAGATTCAAGTCCAAGACAATAAAGTGGCTGTGGAACTTGGGCATCTTCAAGATCTCTTCTCCCATTGGGGAGATGCTCCTTGTGCTATGTCTCAAGTTCTGCCTTCTCCACCCAGGATCTTAGATTGGATGATAGAGTGACTTAGCCACCTCATGGTGGCCATCATCACAGCCATTCTACCACTACTCTCATAATAACACCCTGCACCAACACGTTTCCCCTCATGGGCAGCAATGAGAGTGGTAACCACTACCTCCTTCCCTTGTTGGGTAGGATGGCTAGGGCGCTCCTCCTCCTTCGCACCCAGATGCTTGAGGGGTAGCACTTGGATGCTGAATGGATGTGTTGGATAAGCTCTCTAGGCTTTCTTTGGACATTCTACCTACTCAGACACAAGCAAAAGATGATGTAGACATGGACACGGCCCATGTTACTGGTTGGGAGCCTATTCCAAATGACAATGACTTGCCAAGCTCGGGCTGGGGTCCTAATGATATGGATCCTCTACCTTCTGGCCTTGTTCTTGTTGCATAAAAGTTAGCTTTTTTAATGACTTTGTGACTTGTTTCTAGGCTTTGCCTAGATTATGATACTTTTGATTTTGCTCCTAAGCTCTACCTAGTGTGACGTGGAGTGCTTTCATACCACCTTTACTTTTTTGTGAATTATTTATATATTTCTATTAAATTAATATATTGATATATTCATTATTAAAAAAAAACATCTTTACATCATAGTTACGATCAAATGGTTAATCCATATGTGAAAAAAATATATGTTAAGAATGCTTGAGAGAAAATGTCTTTTAAAATTAAATAAACAATTCTTTTCAACTACTAATAATATAATATAAGTAAATATAATAATATTAAATAATAATACTATTAAATAATAATACTGTACAGTATCTAGTTACATAAATTTAATATATAGTCCTAATATATATTATATTAATATATTTAAATATTATAATTATATATCAATTGCACACATTAGCAAAAAGATGATTTGGGGTCTCCTTATTTCTCCGAGATGCCCGGTTTTTTTCCTCCTTTAACAATCTTGGTCTTTGAGAGTTGGTAAATGCTCAGTGGTTTAATTGGCCCTCCTAACACGCACCACTTTGCTCCCCGTAAATGCTTCATTTTCATCTATGAATGTAACCCTGCCTGCACAAGCAAAGTGGATTCCAAATCATAATTTAACGGAAGAGCTATAAGAATCAGAAATGATAAATATGCAGTGCCAGTGCAGCTCTTTTATATGGACTGCTCCCACACTTCCATCGCCATCTTCGTATTCAATAAGTATCGAAAACCAGTAGTTCGTTAACCCCTTGTTGACATGGAAGGTTACGTTTCTACCTGGATACTTGCATATTATGTTGCAACATTACATTATATCACCTTACAGTCTTCAAGCTTAAAAAAGAGAAACATACAACAGACCGTTGGTTGTATTGTCCATACATACCGTCTGTAGAGAATGGGGAGCTCTCCAGTGTTGAGAAGAGTAGAGGCATGGCCTGCAACTACCATACGACCAATTGCGGTCCGGCTGAGATCAAAGTAGCTTCTGCCGAAGGCGTAGCCTGGGCATTCATCCATAACTATCACTGTCACTGCTCGCTCTGCGCATATGCCGTCCTGTAAGCATTTCACTTTGTAGCTTTCTCCGCACCCTTCACCACCTTTGAACATCACCGGACTCACAGCGCCATAAGCCATAGACTTACACTTATTCTACTACCGAGTCAACGACCCTCTCTACATTCAACCGTAGCTAAGCCCTTCCCACACGTGGCAGCAGTACAGAGAATTTAAAAACATCATGTTTGGAGGTTGTATGCCAGACGAATCTTTGCGTATTTTTCCCTATGGAAATAAATATATAAATTAACTATTTTTAACGTTTCTTTCTTCTACAATGAACCATACCATAATAACATTTGAAGGGCAATGTTGAATAAATAATGGTTATCAAAAAAAAATCATGACAGGCAGGGTCGGCCATGAAATTTAAACAGTGGCTGCCGAAGGTTAGGACACGATGGTTTACAACCACAATAGATTATAGGCTGACTGGAATTTTCCCGAATCCGCGTCCTCATTGCCACCACTGTCACTCTCTTCCACTTCCGAGCACATTCAAGAAACTGCTCTCACAAGTATAACTTTTCCAGCTTGAGGAGGCGGCGGTTACCTCCCAACTTCACAAAAACCAGGAGGACAACCGTCTACATTAGAAATTATGCAGGAGTCGAGTCTTAGCCAAATGTACTTACAGACATGGCGGAGGTCTCGTGATTTCGCGGCCATTGCTCGATCATGGTAATTTAAACTGAAGCAATGGCGATAATGACGCTGCGGAGCACCAACAGAAAATTACCGCGCACTAACACTCGATCGATTTTTCTCGAATTACGGAGAAATACTTGTATAAGATTCAACTCCTAAAAAGACGATAAGCTTAACTAGCACACTCCAACTCCCGGCGTGTGCTAGTCGACAATGTCGTCGGCAAAAAGTCCCTCGACAAGCTTAACTTACGGAATTGTCCCTGCCACGGTTAGAACAAAGCAGTTAGTCATAAGTCATGGTTAGGCATAAGCCATGGTTAGAATATAGCGGGAAAAATGAGTGGGAGTTTTGAAATGGTTGACCTTATCATTGATCAGCCCGCACCTAAGCTCATCGCTTTTACCATATTTTTGCTTTATTCATTCGTTGCATGTGCCGAAAGGCATTGTGTAGAAATTTCCAGGTCATTATTCCATTCGGTAAATTCTGCACCTAAATAATGCAATGTTTTGATTTTTTCCTTTAAGCAGAAATGTGATTGACTGCATTGTATGAATGCTATGACAAAATTGCATTCGAGTAATTCACACATAAACATCACTCAACTTGTCTGTGTCTGCAAGTGCCCCTAATTGATTGAATTTTGGTTTTGTATATATCATTAAACAAATAGATTGATTGTGTTTCCATATAATTTGTAGATATTTCGAAAAATATCTACAACTTGTAAGGAGGATTAAGTCAACAAATGAGAGATTGGAACCGGAAGTGTCATGCATTAATACTTTAATAAGTGCAGTAAGGTCCTTGTTTTGACTTGGTTTTGCACAATAATGGTTTCGTTTTTCCCACTCTAGAAATTGTTTCGCACAGCAAAATCTGCACCCAAATAATGGATTTTTTTTTTTGGGAATATACACGTAGTTTACAAGTTGTTCTTCTCATAAAAAATTCATAATCCTCCTTTTCAAAGGAAACAGAGTTGTATTGTTCAAACACATAATATCCTTTAATAAATGGTCATTTTAAAGCACAAACAAAAGCAAAGCTCAATGTTACCTTATTAAAATGGCAAGGCATACAACCTTGCATAAAAGATAATGGTGCATATGACCCTCCATAAAACTGAATCCCTAACTTATTTAGGACATATTCATTCATATTTTTTATCATAGAAGTTCAAGTGGTCATTGAATAAGTTTAACAAGGTAAGAAATCCCATAGTTTATTATAAATGTGAAAAAAATTCAATCCATACCATCGTTAAAATATCCATCCTGCTTTCTTCTCAGTTTGAAGATGCCATGGAACATTCCATATTTTATTGATTTCATAGGGGTTTCGACAAAGAAAATAATTTTCAAGATTCAATCATAATTATGTACCTGTTGCTACAATTTAACATTTTATACGAAGATTGTGTACATTTTATTTAAGATTCATTCAAAATGTAGTACCTACCTGATCTTTCTGTAATAGAGTTTCCCACTCTTGTTTTTTCACCAATTATTTACTATCAGCAAAATGTAGTGCAAGACGATAATTCAAATCCCTCAACCAAATAACCTAACTGTCAAATATAATCACAATGTCAAATTAGATAATCAACATGCCATAGAAAGCTAAGATAATGCACTATGGAAGAAATAAAAAATATCTTTTTAAAATATATCTATTTCAATTTTTTTTTTAATACAATGGCTTAGTCTACTGATTCATCTCCTTATTCCTATATATCATTCTACATGGTGATATATTATAACTAAGTTGACACATAAAATAAAATCTCCACCTAGTTTATTGATGCATTATAGATTCTAATTAGAACACATAAATGAAACTTATCACTCTTTCTAATGTTGCTCTATGCAAAATTTATAAACTGATTCAAATAAATTATTTATCTTTGCGTTAGATATGTGATAAGAAAATTAAAATCTTTGGCATCTTTTTGGATCCTTTTGTAGTGCGGTTTATAGCTAGGGATGAGTGGGCCAATAATATAAACCTTTGAGGTTAGTTATTCCTATTACTAACACAAGATGATGTTGAACTACTGTGGTGTTGACGTAATTGCTAAGTTAATCCCTCAAATTACTCTTTAGCTCTTCAAATGTGTGGGTTAACGTATCATTCTAAAATAAATAATTGTAAAAAATGTGAAAACATAAACCATATCAGGTGTAATTTATAAAGATATCTTCTGATATACAATCTCTAGATTAGGGGTTATATTGTAATTATTGATGATAACTGTATATTAAAATTGTTATACAAATTTGTGGAGAGATTTCAAATAAATGGGACGAGTTAAATTTTGAGATTTTCTTTTATTTTATACAAAATATATGATTGGGATAGATGTGTAACATGAATACCCATGAGGCTTATGGTGTTGATATCAATTACATATATAATACCCTCTTCTCATTTATTTCAAATCAACTTATTTTTTTTAGGGAATAGGTATTGATATCAATCATGTGCCTCTTAATATATTTTCCATCAAGGCATGATACATTTTGATATTCTTAAATGCATAAGAGATGATTTATAAAAATCTTATATAAATAAACTTTGACAAAACCATTGAAACTATTATAAAAAAATGCATCACTACTTTATTCATTATCTTTAAATAGAAGATGGACTTATTAAAATCCCAAATATACCATTCTTCCTTTTGGATTGAGATTTGTTTTGGGGCAATCACTAGTATGATCTCATTGGCATTTCATGAAGTCAAAACACATTATTCCACACATCAATGTATTTTTTAAATTGGTAATAAATAATCAAAATCAATGGAGCATTATGTATATATGTTTCTAGTTTATTATCACATTCATGGAAGGGTTTACTACATCTTTTGAGGAAATCATTGCTCTATATGAGATCTTATTCATTATGGAGGTCAAAGATGTGTAGCTCTATTCATTAGAGATATAACCCAACGTAGAGTTGGCCTCCTTAAAATTCGTGAACACAACTCTTTATTTCATTGTTTAGATTTAGACTCTCTTCTCTAATCTTAATTTTAGAGGCAGAAACATACCCAGTAATCTATTTAACAATCATAAGTTGTTAGGAGAGAGATCTTAGAAACTTAACTCTTCTATTTTATGTTGAATATTCCCTTTTTCTTTTAGAATGTCATATTTAAAATGTAATTTTGAATTAATTACTTTTAACCTACATTATGGTTGCTAATGTAAAATATTACATATTCATATTCTTAACACATAACAACAACAATATGACAATGATAAAACAAAATCAACATTTATGATCATATCAATTCTAATAATTAGTTTATATAATTTATAAATTATATGATTTCCAATTGATGACCCATCTCTCCTTTAATATTTATGTGTTACTTTAGACACCTAATTCAAATATAGGACCCTTTTACATTAGGTATGTTTCATGTTTTATCACATATGGTCTATGTGTATATGTATAGATATTTTTAGTAAACTTTCTTTTTTTGGGGCCTTATGTCATCATCCCCTAACTCAAGTCTTCCTCATAAATTAAATTTGTGTGAACACTATTTTCATGTAATAATATATCCATTAGATGAAAATTGTATGAAAACCTAAATATTAACTATTCATTTTCCTTTCTATAAATTTGAATGCTCTCAAAATGTCCAAAATATTATTTTACTATATTTTCCTTGATTAGCACTTTTGCCTATCCCCTTAATTTATGAGTCTTTTGTGCCTTGATTTTCCCCTTTTACTATCTTTTAAGTTCAACCCAAGTGTATATATACCCTTGAGGAGTGCACATCCACATGCACGTGTACGCACACACATAACACTTGGTCATTTGATCATTTATATTCTCATCAAACGCTATTATAAGTATGGTCTCTTATGATTATTTTATCATGTGTTTTCAAGAGGTCTTGACATTGAATCAAAGGATTTATACATTGATTTAATTTTTCCTTTATATATCTAGTGCCAAGTGCTTATATCAAATTAAGGTTATATTAAGAGCATGTAGCTGCATTGAATTATCTAGGATATGAGGTGAAGCCCTTTATCTAATGGTTGAGATTCCAATCACATGTATGTTATGGATCCATCTCAGTGTAAAGGCTCATAAAATACTTGTAAATTAATAGTGTTAAATGTTAATCTAATATTTGTCATATTGGTGGTTTGTGTGTTTGTTTGTAAGTTGTCATTGTTTTCACAAACCCTCTCCAATTGGCATTACAATCACTTATGGAATTTCATAATCCAACTCATATAAGTAACAATAAGAGTCTTAGATCAAGTTGTAGATGAATTGAATGAAATTTTTAGTCAACCACCACCTTCTTGGGCTACTCATGCAAATCACGTTGCCAGGATTTGGTGGAATACTAATAACACTTTTACTTTAGAGTTGTTAAAAGGTAATTAGTCACATTGACAAATGGAAACACTTTAATTAATTTTTATGTCTAATCTCTTATATAAATTAATTATTCTATATCATGAACTATTATTGAATCCCATGATGAATAGTTGGTTTGACATGTGCTTTGATAGAAATAGCTATGCAACATTCTTTCCAAAGACATTATTTCATACATATCACCTTGCGATTAAACTTAAACTTTCAACATAGGATGGTCTTCATGATAATTATGTTCAATTATGGAATTATCTAGATTCAAATCTTGAATTAGATCCTAAACATGTGTTGGATGAACTTGCATACTAAGAAATAATGTAGCAAAGAAATCAATTTTCAATGCCATCATAAGAATATGAGGATAATATTAATTCCCATGATCGTCATGGGTGATACTTGGATTAGTTGTAAATAATTAACATTGGATAGTGGTATAATTTTGTACATGTAATGAAGAAGAATCTTTTTGATCATGACAACCTTTTGTATACTTTTGTACATGTAATGAAGAAGAATTTTTCATTTAGTTTCATAATTGTGTTTTGACTTCTCATGGGCCTCCCTAAATTTAGTGGCCAAAAATTGTGGTTTGATATGTGGGAATTATGGTAGTGGTGGTTAATGAGGAAATCATTTAAAAAATAATTTGTAGCTTATTTTTCTACACTAAAGCTCTAATAACTCAATATGGATTATGCCCTAACCTTTTTTTGGGTGATAAGGCAACATACCATTGCAATTGAATGGGATAAATTGCATCCCATATGGGCTCATATAATTTATAATGAACACATGTCATACAAATTTTTCTTGTGTTGCCTACTAACATTTTCTTTAACACACTATCCATAACTTAGTAGTATATCCATGCCTCTAATTGAATACATCAAATGATTAGTTGATGGACAATGATAATATCTGATGGGATTCTTATTAATTTCTCTTTTTTAATCCTATCTTGATTCTATGGGATTAGTAGCAAATTCCCTACTCTTCAACCCTGGTCTTCATTTTATGGGCTTCCTTGTAATTTTTATATTTTTAACCCATGGGATTCATATTAAAATCACATTCCTGAGCCTGACCCATATGCATGCAGTTAGTGTATGCCACTTAAGATCATCTAAAAATGCAACTACCTCGAAACTGTACTATTTTATCCATTTCTAGGTTTTGATGAATTTTTTTTCATATGTTTTATGAAGGTTCAATAAAAAAAAGTCCTCTATAATACATGGAAACTTGCATTCACTCAAATTACAAAAAGACCATTTCTAATTTTTTTAATGAAATGTTCTCCTTGTAGGCTAAAATAGATGGCAAAAAGGTGGGAAGAAATAACGTGCCTTGAAATGCAAAAGCCATGTGAGGGTCCATTTAATTTTAGTTGTATTAAATGGGACAATTTTCATGTCATCAACAAGAAACACTTGTGGTTTACCTAGGTCAAGCAAGATAGGGTTGACGACTTCATCTAAGTAGAATCAAGAAGGGTATTGATCCCTAAAAATTTGCATGTTTCACATCGTAAGAGTTATTGAGATTTTTTTGGAAAGGATAATCACCATAGTCCCTAAATATGTCATGTGAGTCACCTAACACTATACATTTCAAGCTGGTGCTTGTTTATATACTATTATGTTTAATTTATTTACATTTTATTTTCATCTTATATGACTATCTATTTATTCACCACAATCATGCAGGTGTTGTTTCACATCATAAGAGTTATTGAGATTTTTTCGGAAAGGATAATCACCATAGTCTCTAAATATGTCATGTGAGTCACCTAACACTATACATTTGAAGCTGATGCTTGTTGATATATTATAATGTTTCATTTATTTACATTTTATTTTCATCTTATATGACTATCTATTTATTCACCACAATCATGCATGTACTGGCATTCATATGGCCTTGATGAATTTTGTGAAATTGATGCCATGTCCAAAGATAAGTCTTTAATACCCAAGTTGGGAAAGGGTAGCTAGTCTGGTCGAAGGCATATAAGGTACAATTGTCATTATCAGTTTAGCACATGATGCATGGCATGTGGACTTGATCATGTGTTACTCACATACAATAAAGTAGAACACGTGGATAATGAGCACAACTATTACCATGACCAATAAAATGAATAGTTCAAGGGCAAGAAATATTTTTTTGCTCCTCACATCAGGCCCTAACTCAATGAATGGGTTTGTAGGCTACTATTATTGGGAGTGGTTTTTGATGTCATCCACCTTAAACACCTAGACATGGTGCATGAGAAACTTGTATTATTTAGTGGTGAAATAGAGCAGGATAATTTCTTGAGAAAGGATGACATATACAACAAAGAGTAATTCATCAAGGAGGAAAAATATGTGTATAATGTTGATGATGAAACAAGTTTTCAAGAGTGAACACTTTATAATCCCTAAAAGTGGTTTTTCTATTAGGGATACAACATAAGAGAGCATTATGGGGATGGGGAAATTCCCTTCATCTTGGGCATCCAACTCCTACAATAGCTGGAATGGTTTTTGATATTTGGAAATCATATCTTATTGGTGATGGATGCAACATTTGGGATGAATGCATTGAAGGTATTGTGCCAATTTTTTTAAGAGTAGTTGATAATATTAGTTGTTTTGATGTTTGTAATAATAATAGTTATTATAATGTTTTCATTATTTTTGTTTACAGTTCCAATTATACACACTATTGGTGCTTGATTCCAAACATGAAGGTGTGCCCATTACATGGGTCATTATATATTGGTCATGTACTATCAATATAAGATAATGGATGTAAATTCTCTTTCAAAGATTGCATTTGAAAGACATTAAATAGACAATCAGTGCCTTTATGGTCGACAATTCTAGTATAGAGATAAAAGATATTACGTACATCATTATTATTCCTCCATGCATTATATACTTCTTATTTATATTTTCATAGACACCATCCCCACCTTATTCTAGTTATGCAAAACTATTATGTTATTCAAGGAGATTTGACTATGAGGTTTACATATGTATTTGGCATGTTCATTATGCATTATTAAAGAATTTGATAATAAATGGGAAATATAATGTAAAATGTGTGATGTTTTAAGACTTAGGGTTTATAATTCATAGTTGTGCTGAGGAGGACATGGCTACAATGGAGTCCAAATTGTTTTCATAAAGATATCACTCCTGTTAGCATGCCTTTGTTGAATATTGAGAACAACACTAGGCATACATGGTTGGAATGATGTGATGATGTTTTTAGACACTTCTAAATTCTAGGAAAGACACCAATGCATCTATAGAATCTTATCATTCCCATTTGAAATGTCTCATACTAAGCACAATAAGGAATTATGCACATTACAAGGTGGATTAGTTGGTTCAACAACTAACAACATCGATTTACATACATTATTGGTGGATACAACTATGCAAGCAAACCATCTTCCAAAATAACTTAAAGTAGAATAACATGAAAATATTTCATGGGTACAGAATTTGAACATCATATATTCTCATGTTACCTTCAATAATATGACACTCATACAATATGGGTGCAAAGTATGAAATATGAGACGCTGCATTATTGCATATTCAATGTAATGCCTTCTATGTTTATGTGCCATTACTCATTTTCAATCCAAGGATATAATTGTAACCATGTGCTCAAGGTGGAATTGATGAGAAAGAGACAACTTAGGTAATTGTATAAGATATAGCCATAATTCATAGTGTTAATGAGAGCATTAAAAACATCAATGTTGAGTACCATGTAAGTTTTTATTCCCCCACATACTCTATACATTGGCATATTTAACGTCATGGTAGTTTGTATAATACATTATCATTTCCCAGGTCAAGGACAAACGAATTCAAATTGAAAATAAAGGACAAGGCATGAATGTTAGATAATTACATACCAAAATGCATGGTGTATCAGATATGGATATATAAGGATCAGGATGTGAACTAGAAGGTGTTACAATAAATATGGTGGATAACACTAAAGAGCAATTGAGGGGGGATGATATTGTAAGTCTAGTAACTATTTATAGTCATGTGTTTGTAATAGTTTTTGGCATTTCCAACTAGATGCTTTTCACTTTATGAATAGATCTCGTATACTACTGGAGTTGATCATGTTGAAGCTCTAATATGTGGAGCATGAGAGATATTTAATAGATGTTGTGGAGTGGATAGAAGTTTATAAAATATGGAATTCTTTAAAAACTATATGGTAGAAGTTTACAACAAGGTGCAGAGTAAGGTGATATCGAATCTACAACACCCAATGCCTCATCCATTTCAAAAAGTGTAAAATGGGCATGAAACATTACCATGTAGATAGAGATACTTCATAAAAAAATATGAATCAACATATATATTAAAGCATGTCACAAGATATGACACATTTTCCAACCCACAATAATCCAAAATGATAAGTCTAGGATGACGAGTTTAATAGGGCAATGAAATGAGATAGGGGTGGACATAATAGAGATCATGCATCCTAATTACACCCCATTATAGGTTTGAGTGATACAAAAACAACAATATATTCATGTAATAACAATAAATGCATGTAATGAAAAATAAATACCTTTTTTTAAAGGTGAATAATTATTTTAGACTACCTACACATGGTAACATATTACATAAATTTATTGTCTCTTAAAGGATGTTTTAAAAATTATTTGAGCCCTACCCCAAAGAATGTGGTAAAGCTAGACATTATTTTAAACATATAACTAAATTTATAAATAAATGATGTTACTAAAATTATATAAATGAAGAATGCAATAGTTTTGAGGTTTATTTCATTCGTTAGTAGATTTAGTACCTTGTTCATGCTTAGAAGAGTCTCTTTAGTCCTCTTTTTACAACTAGGTTTTACATCAACTAAGTTTTGACAACTACTTTTACAATGGTGGTCATCTTCAATTATATTAATTTTATGATGGTGGTCATCCTTTATCCCTTAGTTGGAATATTCTTTTTACCCAAGTTCTCTATGATTCCCTCATCTCACCATGTAAATACAAAGAGAGTACCCCTTAGGGGACTAGGATCAACTAAGATGATCAAATGCAAGAAAATATTACCCATTAGAGGATCAAGAAATAATATAAGCAATGCCAAAAAATAATAATATAATATACAACATCACCAACCACTCTTGTGGTAACATAACCATTACCGTTATGAGAGTGTCTATACAAATGGAATAAAATGTGTCTTAGACCCGTATCTAAAAATCATAAATAAGCTAAAATAATCAAACAAAACTATATTTTGGGATCATCAATTTAATGTTGTCTCCATATAGTAGAGTCGATTATTGAGTTGAGAAAAGTCCTATAGGGTATGTAAACTATGTCATCAGATGTTCTCCAAGTCTCTTCATCACATTTTCCCATGTTGGATATAACCCAAATG
This sequence comes from Torreya grandis, assembly GCA_037957365.1. NCBI lineage: Eukaryota > Viridiplantae > Streptophyta > Pinopsida > Cupressales > Taxaceae > Torreya > Torreya grandis. The sequence goes on along the minus strand of JARHVA010002013.1, from coordinate 1,749,537 downwards.
CACCATAGATATGTAAAAATATTTGGATATGTGTATATTACAAAATATGAATTGTATCCTACAAATATTTAGTAAAAAAATTAAAAATATAAAAAAATAAAAATAAACCACTCATTCATTACGAAGAGTTGAATCACCTTTTTTCTTAACACACAGTACTCTTCATTGAAATTTTTTTAAATAGAATTTTGGCATTGTGTTTGTAATTTTGAAGGGATTTCTAAGGTTTTTTAAGCTAATCCTTATCCATAAAAAAATAGTTTTATTATGTATTATTCCACTAGGATAGCTACTCAAGATGATAAAATATAAGACAATAGTTTTGTGCTAACTTGTACTTGCACGTAAAACACATAATTTCGTGTTATGTTTGTATACAAATATCAATATCTTAAGTTATACAACACTTCAAAGGATCAAATCCACTTCCTTGGGATTTCTTGCACCACCTTCACCTTTCCAAATAGGCTAGATTATTTGTTTTATCCATTTCTTACATGAAACTATATAAACTTAGGTGATTGTCTATATACAATAGGGTACACACCATTATGAGAGGCTTTCCATGTTCAGATCTCATTCAAATGTCTTATAAACCCTACCTAAGTTATAACCTAAGTTTTATCCACCTTTATATATCCTAGAAATCACACTACGTATGAGTCACTCATCTCCAATAATCCCTTACACCTTGTTTTGTCTATTGATTGTGCATAACCTTATGACGTACAGGTCTGTAACTACCAAATAGATCATTTGCTTCCTCTAAAACCTCTTATAATGCATCTAATGGGATCATAATCTCATTTTTAATTATAATCATCTATTCAAACCATCCATTTAATGTTCATATGGCCAAGACAAGAATCAAAGATTTATCTTCCTTACAACACCTCAAGATAGAGTACACCCTATTATAGGTGTTGTAACCTAACTCTCTTCAAATTATATCTTCTACTATTTTAAGGCTTTACTAGATATTCCTTTATATTCCAACACAATAAATATTCATTATGATGGTGTTCATTCTTTCCTCCTATCATGTCCCCTTTTTTAGTGGACATCGTCAGACTTGATGGTAAGCCTATTATGCGACCCTCGTAGGCTGATAGTATGAATAGAGGGTCATGATGGAGATTGGCTTGGATATGATTAGCAGAATTCCTACAGTTGACTTTTGTTCAGGCTCTTTTAGACATGAATTAAGGGAGAAATTAATATTTGATTGATTTAATCAAATATTAATTATTTGGTCTAATTTTAATTAATTATTAATTATTTGGTCTAATTTTAATTAATTATTAATTACTTGGACTAATTTTAAGACCCTAATCCTAATTTAAGAATTGGTCTAATTTTAAGACCCTAATTCTAATTTAAGAAAATCTAATTTTGGAAACACACCTTTTTGGAGGGTATAAGGGTTTCTCATGGGAGAGAGTTTGAGAATATGATTGATTATTGATATTGATTCTTGTTAAGAATTATTCTGTGAAGACTGAGTCAAGGGTTCCAGGATTCCATTTGCATTGAAGAACGTCCACTCTTCATTGTGTGCAATTCAGAGTTGTGAGAGATCAGTCAATCTATTGCCAATTTGAGAGATAGCTTCATACAGAGGTTATTACAGAGGTTTACAGGTTTGAGAGATAACTTCACACAGAAGTTATCACAGGTATTTACAGGGATTTATTTTATTAAGTTTTTGATTCAGGGTTTTGATTCAGATATTGCACAGATAAAAATCTTCTGTATTAGAGCCGTTCCAAATTTGCAAGAGATCAAGTTTTGAGATGATATTTGTATTCTTTTATATGCATGCCATAGATTCATTATTGTAATCATTCTAAAGAATAATAAGAGCACTAATTTTCCAGTTAAGACATTTACTGTGGTTTATTTGTTTATTTGAATTTATCTTGCAAAATTGCATCTTTACTCATGCAAAATATCTAAAAAGCAAAATACAGAAAGATAGTCAGGAAAATATCCAATTTTAGATTTGAAGGGAAATTGGGGATATTACAATGGTATCAGAGCTTTATGTGTTTCTATATTCCCTATTTGAAGGGGATATTACAGTGGCATTAGAGCTAAATTCTGCCATCCTGTTGGGTAGATTGGACATTAAATCTGTTAGTAAATCATGGGTACTTCAAGTACTCAAAAACAGTGGGACAAGTATATGGAGAAGCTAAAACAAAGTTTGAAGAGGATAAATGAATTTCTTTCAGACCCTACATTTGAAGACAAATTAACACAGAGTATTGCATCTGTTGTTAAATGGTCCACAACACAAAGCGGGAAGCAAGTAGATATCAGGAGTGCTACTTTTAATCAGAGACCACAGCGGACCCATTCCAGAACTGATAGGCCTACACGTCCTATAGATGCTCTCATGTCTGCAAATGATGAGTGGGACTTATTAGCTCCTCAAGTTTGGGAGAGGTTGTCTTTTGATCACTTTGTTAATATGAGGAGAGAGCACTATAGATCAGTTAGATAGGGCAACAACATGTCCCATGATTCTTATGAGATAGGAGATGATGATGATGAAATAGTTTCAATAGTAGCCTCTTCAGAGTTAGATAAGGATGAGTCTGATGCGTGCATTCAGAGTGTGGAGGTGTGCTCAGATGTTAGTACACTGAGTGTTGATAATATCTTAGATATGACAGAGATTGTAGAAGAGTCCCAGGATCCGATTATTGCAGATGTCACCGAGGAGAATGTAGTGGACAGTTTTGAGGACTTAGTTTCTTCGGTAGTTTCTTTCGGTATGGAGGAGTCAAACAATGATGCTACAGTTTTTAATACTTTTTATGTTGATATGAGCTTTGGAGTTAATTCACAGAGTATGGATGGTATTACTTCAGAGATTAGATTGGGTTTGTGTTCTTGCTATCCAGTATGTGATGTCTCTCCATTATCAGCGATGCATAAGAGTTTGGGTGATGAGACCGTGACTAGTGATCTATAGCGATATGTTGATTATAGTAGAGGTACAGTGTGTGGATTCTCCACACTTGGTGTAGTTCCATTTGGGAGTTATTACAGAGTTAGAGTGTGCCTTCTGCATAGCATGGTGGAATGTGTATATGGTATTTGTGATCTTGGAGTTTGGTTGAGTTGCATTCGCCAGTTTGATCATGGATTCCTCTTTGTTCTATTTTAGAGGATATTGCAGGAATGTGCATTGATTGACCGTGGTGTAGATCATGACTACATTTGGGATTTAGGGAATTTTTTCCCACCTCATTTTTTGTTTACTAGTAAATTTGTTGTAGAAATTTCAGATATGAACCAAGAAACTCAGAAAAATCTGCTGAGGTCTCCTATAGCTAAAAGGGAGCTTGTAATGGAGAAAAGTATTTATAGTTGTGGTGCAATTGACTTAGAAGAGATCCTCATGCAAACATATGCCAAGCACGTTTCTACACCCACTGCTAAATCAAATGACATCTCTAATGAAGGCTCCATCTGCATATCGAAAAAGGCAAAGATAAACATAGCAGGGAAAATGCCTATGAAAGCAGCTAATTTAGACAAAGGTTTTCTTCAAAGAAAAGAGGTACCTAGAAAAATTTTCACAATGAGGAAGTTAGCCGTGCCAACTGCGCTATTGCTGCTCTTCTTTCTATCCATTATTCCAGATAACAGTCATAATGTAAGGGCCAATGCAGAGGCAGTGACCTCTCCAGAGGAGGCTGTGGATCCTCCTAAGGTCGATGAGGGATTTGGGGCCATCCCTAATGCTCTTTCAACTGATACTAATGTCGCTCAGATGGAGGGTGAATCTATATTGAAGAAGTCTCTGCAGGACAATGCCCAGAAATATGAGTTCCAGGCTGAGGTTTCAAGGTTGATGGATATCATCATCAACTCCCTTTACAGTAATAAGGATATCTTCTTAAGGGAATTGATCTCGAATGCATCGGATGCTTTGGATAAAATTAGGTTCATGTCTCTCACAGACAAGAATGTGCTTGGAGAGGGCGATGATGCCAAGCTTGAAATCAAGATCAATTTGGATAAGGAAAAGAAGATAATTTCAATTCAGGACCATGGTATTAGAATGACTAAAGAAGATCTAATCAAGAATCTTAGGACAATAGCCAAATCTAGAACTTCAGGGTTTGTGGAACAAATGCAAATTGTAAGAGAAAATGCAAGGCGTAGAGTTATACAAGGTGAAAGAAAGCATTTGGAGAATAATAATTTACATCCTTCAGGAGGAATTAACGGTGGCATGCAAATGGGTGGCTGTGTAATTCTGGTTGTTTTGAGAAAAATGAAAGAGTGTAATTTACAAGTATCATTCAGCGATTGCTTGAGGGCAAGCAATTTCAGGAGGGGCGGATTGTCATGTCCCCTTTTTTAGTGGACATCGTCAGACTTGATGGTTAGCCTATTATGCGACCCTCGTAGGCTAATAGGATGAATAGAGGGTCATGATGGAGATTGGCTTGGCTACGATTAGAAAAATTCCTACAATTGGCTTTCGTTTAGGCTCTTTCGAACATGAATTAAGGGAGATATTAATATTTGATTGATTTAATCAAATATTAATTATTTGGTCTAATTTTAATTAATTATTAATTATTAATTATTTGGTCTAATTTTAAGACCCTAGTTCTAATTTAAGAAACCCTAATTCTAATTTAAGAAAATCTAATTTTGGAAACACACCTTTTTGGAGGGTATAAGGGTTTCTCATGGGAGAGAGTTTGAGAATATGATTGATTATTGATATTGATTCTTGTTAAGAATTCTTCTGTGAAGACTGAGCCAAGGATTCCAGGATTTCATTTGCATTGAAGAACGTCCACTCTTCATTGTGTGTGATTTAGAGGTTGTCAGAGATCAGCCGATCTATTGCCAATTTGAGAAATAACTTCATACAAAAGTTATTACAGAGGTTTACAAGTTTGAGAGATAACTTCACATAGAAGTTATCACAGGTATTTACAGGGATTTATTTTATTAAGTTTTTGATTCAGGGTTTTGATTCAGATATTGCACAGATAAAGATCTTTTGTATTAGAGCCGTTCCATATTTACAAGAGATCAAGTTTTGAGATGATATTTGTATTCTTTTATATGCATGCCAGAGATTCATTATTGTAATCATTCTGAAGAATAATAAGAGCACTGATTTTCCAGTTAAGAGATTTACTATGGTTTATTTGTTTATTTTAATTTATCTTGCAAAATCGCATCTTTACTCATGCAAAATATCTAAAAAGCAAAATACAGAAAGATAGTCAGGAAAATATCCAGTTTCAGATTTGAAGGGAAATTGGGGATATTATAGTGGTATCGAGCTTTACGTGTTTCTATATTCCCTGTTTGAAGGGGATATTACACCTCTAATGTTATTCTCCATGTTGAAATGGTTTTCCCTTATCTAAGATTGTGTTCAAGGTCCTTTAATTGTAAACAAGATATGTATTTCACTAACCTTTGGACTTCATCATACCACCATTTTAGTATTGATTCCATTCACCCAAGTATATTTTCATTAACATGTAAACCTGTTCACCCAAGTTTCCTTTCTCATAGGTTTCTTGCATTTGGAATCATCATACTCAATTACTCAAGTATCACAATCATCTTCACGATGAATCTTACATTTTAGTTTCAATTAAAATAGTTTGTAAAAATCTTGCTTTCTTGACTATAATCACAATCCTACCACCCATGTAGATGTACACAAAATCCAAGCACACGTATATTTCCTTGAAGACTCACAAAATAATATACATATATACAAAGAATAATCCATTTGTCTTAAATAATGAACATCACCATTAACACTTATTTTCATTTATTAGGTTAAAAATCATTAAAAAATAGTCCATCAAAGCTAGAATATGTAAAGAGGGTAAATTTGGGTATGACTATGTCAAATATTTCCAAGAATCCAATATGCATTCTTGAGGTTATTAGCACTTTTTGAAAGTTACTCTCAGGATCTTAATCTCTTATAAATGTTGATAAGACACAAATTTGTTAATGTATTTATCCCTTATCACACTCAAGTATTAATTTTGTCTTCAAACAGTCAACAGGGTGCTTGTAGGTGTGATGTAGAGCTTGCACAAGTTTATCTCCTTCCTTATCCGTAATCAATGGAAAACATACCAAGCTACATATAAGGAAACTAATCACCATGAAATATAAATGGATTAATATATTTTTTAGAGATAATAATATCTTCACATTGATCATAATATCCCTTAATAACTCAATCTAACTTCTTATCACTATTTCCAACATTCCCTTTTATACTTATGCAACTATGCCAATGCAATACTACATCCTTTTAACATTGTCTGAATATAAATACACAAGTAAAAAAAAATTAAAAATTATTACGACTCATCAATGTGATATTATCCTTTGACCTATTGTAACACACCTATGTGTCAAATTTCAAGACCTATCTCACTCTATAGGTCCACTTTCCTTCTTGTAGCTTTCCAAATTAGGCCTCTTTTAGCCCCTCCCAAACTCCACTTGATATAAATCTATAATAAATCATCTTTATGGTATTTAAAGTGTTTGATTCAGTTAAGGCATGTATAAATACATAAAATTGCAAGTATTGGTTAATTTTTAAGGCTTACTTTTCACACAATAGTCAAAACTCTAGTTGTTAGGGTTTATGGAGACTGAACAGGTTGAGTGTGGTTTGAATTCCATACCTTGATCTAGAAATAGTTTCAAACCAAAATAATGGTTGTAAAATATCTATCTAGGCTCAATAATTTTTTTTTCAATAACCTTGGTTTATTAACACTCAGATCAATCTCTAACAAGAAAAGTCAATCATTCTTGACTATGCTCTAATGGCATAAAACATGGTAAGAAAGGGTTAAACAGGGTTTTGATAGTTTCAATATTTATAATAGTATTTATAACTTGTATCAGGTGTGTTCCCTTGTATAGTTACTATTGCAAGCCTTTCTTAATCATTTTAGATCTAAAACAATTTCCAATATAAAGAATATAGTATACCAACTCAAGGTTTCTGGTCTATTTGATATTAAAAAAGAAACTCTAAGCACATAAAAACTTAGCACATTTGACCTCATGAACATCACAATAAATTATCTTTATCAATTCATATACACTCCATCTCCACATTCACCATAGAAATCAATGAGGAAAATATTTAATAGGCACTTGCTCAAACTGTATGCTTTCATTCACTGTTTAATAGACCTACCTATCATCTCAAGGGTAATCTTCTTACAATCCAACTCTTGTTACTGACTCTAATTAGATATTATATTTGATAATAAAAAATATCAAAATTCACATTAAAAACCACTCGCCATATTGAAAATTCTAGCATTCAAATTGCTTAATCTCAGTCATGCAATATCAATACATGCATATATTCCTTAACATAATCCTCTTATTCAAAAAAATTTCTTTATTCCATGTCCATTCTCTATCACATTTGAATTGATTTCACCAAGACAACATAAAATTTTGACTCTACCAAACTACTCCAATAAGCATAACTAAATCTTGGATCATTTCCATGTTGGGGTTCATTAACCCTTAATAGAGTCTTTCAAATATTCATACCCTATTATTCCTATATCAATCAAGAAAAATTATTATAAAATATGATTTCACTTCTATATGAGATAACTTGACCTCCATATATTGAAAATACTCCACTTTGTAACCTATAGGTATTTTAACAACATGGTTATATATTCATGTGTCAAGAGTTTCACAATGTTTCCATATGATTTCAAACCTATTTTGTTGAGAGGATTACTTAAACATACCACTCCTTCATTGAATTAATTGACATGAAAAATAAATGAGTCTTATCCCTCTATACAAGATGACTATCAACCTAAACAAGGCTCTTATCGACCCTTTTCTCTACCATATCTTGTACTTGAAAGTCATTAATTTTTTGGAATCACTCAATTTTATTATGACAAACACTTCACTCACTAAATATGGTTTGAACAAGTTCACAATATATACCCAAGAAACAAGTAACCCTTTCTCTCTTGATAGACATAAAGCAAGACATAAGGTAGAATACCACATTTTAGATTTCAAACTAGTTATTTGAATCCTTCAACCTATTATAAGTCATATTAAGAACCTATTTTGATATCACAATAGTGTTATTATGTTAATCAATACATTTGGATAGTGTTTTGATCTCAAAACATTCTTTATTCAATAATTAAGAAGAATGATAAACTACAGTTTGTGATTTATTTTTGGAAATTATTGATAATTAATCATTGTAATTGTGTGGTAGGTGGAATTAATTCTACATGGGGAGTTTTTTAGAAATACAAGATGAATTCCATTAATTTATATGGAATAAGTCAAATGTACTAGAGTAGCGCAATACAAAATGATAAACATTACATGAAATCTCATGTGTGGTGGCCAAGGCCATCAATTAGAGGAGGCTTAGAACCAAACCAAATTTAAGGTAGCCTGATGTATTGAATTGGGTCAATGTTCTCTTCCACTACAACATGGTGTATCCTACCTACCATATTCCATTGTTGAATTATGACTAAATGACACTCATAAACATGCTCAACAATGATTTCTACATACATTGGTCATATGAATGGCCATAAGATAATGTTGTTTTACCTGATGCATGGGTACTCATAGATATATTTTAGCATGTCTTAGGCCATTCTTGGATAAGTTCTTTCCAATGAATGTGTCTAATGATCTAAATTTCTATGTGCATTCGTATAAAGTATAAAATATTGTCATTGGTGAAAAACTACCTTTTATAGTACATTTCAAACTATATAGTGTTCAGAATAACCTATTTTAGGAATCTAATCTTTTTTGAAATAACCATATGTTTCATTGTGGAAGAGATGCATTATCTCCCACACCACAAACTTTCCTCTCATATAATCGAGCTGGAGTATTTGAAGAATGGAACCTTTGCTTTTTACACGCATGTTCTAGAGGATGAAAGTGATAATGAATATGATCTAATGGATGAAAATGATAGTTATGAAAGACAATGGCATAGTTTTGTAGAAATATGTTTCAATATTGATATATAGTTTAATTTAATGGTAAAGAAAGTACATATTTATTATTTATCTTGATGTTAATGTTAGTTATTGTTCTTAATGCTAGTTGTTTTTCTTGACGTTGATGTTAGTTCTTGATGTTAATGTTGTGATATTGATGTAGACAATAATGTATGTATCTCACACTTTGCATTTTTCTCGATTGCATTTCTTTGTAAAAGTTCATTAATTCATTGCTCACTATGTGGTTTATGGTTCATCAACATATCTTTAGGTTCAAGGTATCTAAACATGATATTTGACTATATTTTTATTACCTGATAACATTCAAATTCAACTTTGAATACCTTTTCATTAATTCATAAACACTTTCCAAGTTTAAATTCTCCTCTCTTCATAACTTTTCCACTCAGCTCAATATCCTTATAGCCCCACTTTAGGGATTTTTGACTTGGTATAGAATTATACATTCTCAAATTTGAAAACAAACTATTTATGTAGATAACCTTTTCAAATATCTAACTATCCTCATAGTTTCATAACCCAACTCATTCTGTAAAACACTTTTCTAGACTTATTTTGCTCACTATTACCTTTCATTAGGTTTCTTATGTCAATTTTAGCACCTATTTATACATAGGTCTCTCTAATAGTATGGAGACATACTCATTAACCCTAAAACCCATAAAATAGGTTATAACACTTCATAATCCAACTTCCCACTAAATTTCTCTAATTTTTTATGGCTAGAATGGTCTATGTACTTCAAAACCTATGTTTAGGGTTTTCTTGTCTCTGTCTCAGCTGAGAGGGATTACATTACATTTGATAACATTTTGATGAGTTTCATGGACCTATAAAAATTTATTAATGTCTACTTTTACCTCAATCATGTCTTCCAATCATTAAATGTTGTTATCTAATCAACTGTCCAAAATTTCCATATTAAAATCTATTTGATTGTGTCAAGAAATTGTGAGTTTATAATTTTGTATGCTTTTAAAGGTTGAAAAAGACACATACAATGTAAAAACATTGGAAAAATGAACTTAAATCTCATTCAAATAACATACCAAGATTCCCCAAAATACTTAATCCTTAATTCAGTGATAATTTCCCTCAATGAAATGCATAGAGTCCAACTTTGCATTAATTGCTATATGAAACAAGCCTATCCTGACCCTTTTTCCATGACTAGAAGGCTTCTTATATAATATTAAATGAGTATAGTTTTAAAAAACTAACAATGATATTTGGACAAGGATGACAATATGATTTGAATGTCACTAATCTCTTAACAATTAATATAATGTCTGCATACAAGAGAAATGACACCCAAATAGTGGTCTATAGACAGTTTCCAATACAAACACTTCCTTCTTAATTCTATAAACCTATATTCCCAAATATATTCATTAAAATACCTTTTAAATGTATTTTCAAGATATATATTCTTCAATCACATTTGGAAACTATTACCAATCTCATTCATCATTCATAAAACACTTATGCTCAACCACAAAAGAAATTACTCAAAACAGGGAATATAAGTCTGTAATAATTTTTTATGGATTTGTATTTATTATTTATCTCTTCCACATTCAAATGGAATAACTATCTACTATTTCTAACTAACTCCAAACTCCCAGAAGAGGACACATAATTGAATCTTGATTTCCCTTTTCCCACATAGAGTTTTCTTACCAAACAAATTACATTATGATTTGATTTTCACTATATGACATATCTATCAACATATAAATAGAATCATAAGCATTTATAAACCCATTACCATGCCTAAAAATCTATATACACTTATCATATCTTACCACCTTCAAAAATTGAACAGAAGTCCTTAGACAAGATGAAGTAAGCAATTATTGGAAAATAAACATCAATTTTGTAAATTAAAATGTGAATAATCATGTGTTTCAATTGATTTCCATCCAAATTCATAAGCATAAATCATGTATTACTATACACATGAGTAATTTCACACAACTAATTATAATTATTCATTTATGAAATACCATGTCTATTGGGAGGCTTACCATTGGCTTGTGCAAACAAAATATTAAACTCCACCTTCAAAATCTGTTGTTGTTGCTCATATATTCCAACTATTCCTTTGTGCTTAGTTTTCATGGCCCACACAATATCTACCCTTACATCAAATATTTCTTTTTTTTAGGCATAGGAAGCTTGTAAATTAACATACTTTATTTTAGTGTCCATCTTCTCATCCGTCAGTGTGAGAAGTGCATGGTGTAACTTATTGACCTCTTTGGTCTTGTCAACCAAAATAATTTCCAAATTGATAACCTTTACCCTTGCACCATTTATAAGGTTAATAAAAAATTGGTTTTCCCTCTCAAGTGATTGGTTTTTTGTAGCTGCTAGTGATAGTTACAAACCAAGATGTTATTTTACACCCATTACGTTATGGGATCTCATCCTTGAAATAATTTCTTCCATGTCCTTGGGAAATTGGGTATCCAAATTATCTTCTAGATTTACCTTCATCTGTAAAAAATATGATACATTTGAAATTCAATGATAGCATTCAATATTTTCATCATTGAAAATCTAAAAAAAGCTAGACATAAACAAGGGTCCATGACAATACTCAAAAGATAAGAACATCCAATTTTTTATAATTATGAATAGTTCCCTTACACATAAAGTGTTTTTTAACTTAAATGAAAACAATGAAATCATTATATTGGATTATTAAATCTTTACCTATGGCATGGTCATTCTAATGTGTTAAATTATTACCTCATTCTCTCTTGCCCCTGCTCCCATGCCTTGATCCATGGGCCATACTCATCTAAAATTATTATCTCAATTTATTAAGTATACAAACACATGATATGAGACAAAGGAATGTTAGAGAGATAAGCCATACATACAAATATTATATTTCACTCCTCCCCACCACAGTTAATTCTATATAGACATAAAGACATGCAAACATGTGAACTTTTTCACTAACATGTGAAAGAATGAAAGGATAACAAAGTATACATGTGAAGATGATAGGTCACTAATAAAAAACAACACATACCATACATGTAAAAAATACATGATGAGTACATGGGAATAACATTGCATCATTCAACCATGCATGATTATGCAATACATTGGTAAATCCAAATTAACCACCAAACCATTACTTGAATCATACATAAATTAAAAAACTACTTATCCATCACAAACTAGAAATAAAACACTTTTATTCAAATCTCTTTTCCAAATAATATAGCTGATCGCACATCAAATATATCATACATATTGTGCCAGAATGTATGTATATAAATAATACTGTCTAAGGTAATAGTTTCAAGGCAATATGAACATTCATGGCATGGATTTTAGGCTTCTGTAAATGGATAAATAGATAGTAGTGAAGTACCTTGGATAGTAGTGCATTGTGATAGTGTCCTCTATGTTATCCTATTGACCAACTGTGTTGTTTCTATACAAAATTGAAACTTAGCTTTATGTGACTATTTTTCATTGTGTTTTCTTCAATTTCATATTCTTATTCTGTTTTTCCATGATGAAAACAATGTTATAAGTGCATTAATATGGCCTTATCTATATAACAAAACCCTGTGAATGCCCATTATTTTTAGTGAAGTTGTTGAACCTTTAAATTAACTATCCTCAAAATAAAATCTATGCATCCTATGTGTTATACTAAAAACATATGATATATGCATGACAAGCCAATATAATGATTACACATGATATAGGAATGTAAAATAATATGAGAAAAAATTGGTAATGTATGATGTATGTTAGATATAGCATTCACATAGTTGTCAAGATAGATAGAATAGTGTAATCATGTATATGAACAATAAATATAGAGTATAAGTTGAGTAACTACCTAAAGGGATGGGGCATGATGCCTATCAAGACATCCAAGGAAGAAGGTGGAGATACATGATTTATGTCATCGCATAACAATTTGAGTGTGAAAGCAATAAGAAATAGACTAGTTTCATGGTCATGATGCATACATGAAAGCATACATAAAAACATATGAGGTAAATAAAATAGGCTAAGGGGGAACAAGACATTCATCATGGGCACATGTCACTAAGTCTGAGAAAGATAAAATATATAAGTACATGTTCAAGTGTCTGTATATGCACAGAGAAATTAAGGTTGGCTTAGAGCCACATAGAAGGACATGTTCAAATTTCCATATACATAATCAAGAAGGCACACACAAGGACATGTGCACATGTCCAAAGCATAATACAATGAAAGGAGTTGTCTTAGATCCATAAACTAATGACATACTAAAATGCCTTTGAATAGATGTAGAATAAATGAGATACAATTAGATCTAAACTAGTAAAGATATAAATGAAAGTATGCATGAATATGTGGTATAAATTCATATACGAACAAATACATACTTAAGTTGAGTCTCTAGTAGTGGTAGTTTGCAAAAAAGTTGAGTTGTATAGGATGATCAATGTCAAGATATAATTAGTGATAAATATGTGATGTAAGGTATAGAAATATATAACTTGGTAAATTATAATTTGTGTATTATTATGCCCTCATTGGGTGAATCTATCAATGTTGAATTGATGTATATGTGTATGTGACCCTGATGAATAGATAGTAGGAAATTTGGATCTGTGTAGAGGAGCCTATTAATATAATGATAAAAAAACAATCCAAGAGAATAATGCAAGCATGTATGTATGATAATCTAACTATAGCAAAATATATAACATATGTATTACTTGGCAAATATAAGGAATGTAAACATGTAAATTTATACAAGTTTAAATTTGTATTTTATGAGATAATATTTAAATATTTTCTGTATTTTTAAGTATATTATATTTTTTATGTTTGCTGAGTATAACCTATTTACAAATGATTTAGGAAAACTAAATTTATATACAAGGAGAGATACTACTAACCAATGAGTCCCATGAGAGATCCACCCTCAATGGGCCTTGCATCAAAAAGAGCAATTAAGAACTCTTTTAAAGTGTGGTGGATGTGTTTTTATGGAATTTAGATGTAGTGTGAACTTGAATATTGTTCATTGTCGGTATCATGGTAAACATAATAACTTGTATTATTCCACTCGTCATTATTATATTCATTTTGATCCAATGAAATTCTATTGTTGACTTTTGTTGTATCTAGATGAGCATAGGGAATTGAATCCTACTATTGAATTGATCTTTCTAAATTATGTTTTACAATATTTTATGTCAATCTACCCTTTGAAACTATACCTATTACATGCATATGCTTCTTTGGAGGATCTTTTGTTATAAATCCTCTTTTGAGAATGCTTGTTGGCTTAGCGTGATTCTGAATGTACAAATTAAGTTCTTATTTTTATAACATTACCTATGTATATGGAACATGTGCCTTGATAAAGTATGTATGTGAATGATTTTAATTAGTTTGTTACATAAATCCAAAACCTTATTAACCGAAATTATCAAATGCTAAAATAGGAGTAGTGACGTCTTGGGAATATTTTCCCAACCCTTGACCTTGATAATCAAATTGTTATAGATATTTTTGACCAAACCCATAATGTTTTGAAAGTTGGACCTGAATTTAGATAGGCATATTTTTATCCTTCACTTGATTTACCTATGCTTGTTGTATTTTTTTCTATGATTTTACATTGTGAACATTTTTTTATTCTGAGTTATGCTTTGGTATCCACTTTTGAATTATTTATAAATTTGACACTTTTTTTATATGTTTTTGTATCATTATGGGATGTTTAACTAAGATATATTTTATAGGTTCTTCATTAGTGATGATGTGTTGTATGTTATTTTTTAATGGTAAACATCAATCTGTGTGATGACCATGCATTCTACAATATGCACAATAAGCTATGAATCTCGTCACTAAATGCAGAAGAGGTAGGTTGATCAACTTAGATTTAATCATTTTCATTGAAATATCACTTTAGCTTCTATTTCATATTTGAGTAATTTTTCAATCACTAGTTATAGATGCACTTTATTTTGATTACTTTTTTTGATATGTAACATTGCTTGCCACAAATTGACACTAGTATGCCTTGGAGGCTTTTATTTTGTAATATAATTTTACAATACTATAATATTTTCATGTAATAGTTGATTTAAATTTTACAAGTATGAGATTATCTTCCTCATACTAATAATTTAATCCCTTAAAATAGTTACTTCTGATTGAACATATTTGTAGACATCCTTTTTGAAAAGTTGAAGCCACATATAGGTTGATAATGGTCATTAAGAATAGTATTATAGGTTGTTTCATCTCATGGAGTGATAACATGGACCATGTTAGAGGGACAAGAAATATCACCCTCATGGAGATGAGGAGGAGAAGGGCATTCTATCTTATGCATAAGATATGACATTAAAACTTGGAAGGTGGTTTTCAGGGTATTAAATATATTGATTAAATAAAATAACATCTATTTTAACTAAAATAGGAGATCATGGACATAGTTTTGTATATCTTCTTTGAATTTATTCCAAATGAAAGGAAACAAGCATGAAAATAAAACTATAAAACTCAGCATTAGAAAGTGATAAACATATCCTATCATTATTATCATGATTAGAAAAAATAAAAATTAGAGGATATAGTGATCTTAAATCTAAGTATGAGTTATAAAAGGATGGAAAACTAAACCCTAAAGGTCATCTAGGGTTAGGTTTTTTGCACTATTTAAATTAAGTCAGCTTCACCAAATGATTTAACTTTAAAAGGATTTATGGGATGCGAAATCCTAGCTTCTTAATGTTCTATAATAGTAAATAAGGGAATAAGTATATAATAATTATAAACACTAATTTGTATAATAATTGATTTATCTATTTCTTTAAATACAGAAGGAATGAGAGAAATAATAACTTAGCTAGAAATAGGCCATACGATAGGAATCAGATTATGAGAATTGGTGAGAAAATTAATCTAATAGTCATCAATAGGATTTAGGTGTCATAAATATCATTAGACATTAGAGTGGCAATCCAGAAAATACCATGGTGTGATAGTGTCTAAGGTAGTGCGATAGTGTCTGACCAAGAATCTCTACAAATGATTTTTAGGTTTTGTAGTTTATAACTTGTTTTAGATATGGTTAAATTTAAAGTATTTGTACTAAATAATTTTTACTATATAATTTGTTTCCTTTAAAAACCCTAAGATTTGTTATTGTAAGGTTTTGAATGAACACCATGAAAAATTTGGGTTAGTGTGTTTTATATGATGGATGTGTGATCCACATCATTGTGTCAAAACTCTACCTACATACAAATGCTCTGAGAGTTCAATCCTCATGTAGCTATCCATGATATGTGATATGTGTGATTGTATGTGAATGTTAGAATGATTGAATGTGAATGCATGAGAGGATGCCTTATAGGCAACTTAAGATCTAAATAACTACACTAGGGATGAATTATTAAATGTAAGGGTTGAATCAATACAATATTTGAAGAATTTGGATCTTTCTTTCAATATTAAGTGGTACTTTTGTGTGCTTATCTATGATAATTTCCACCTAGAATGTAAGAAAGTGAATATAGCATTTATATAGTGTTCTCATAAAAATGACTTGGGAGGGTGACCTAAGAATAGGTATAGGCCAACCCTAATACTATTATGGAGATGTAAATTTACTTTTTGGAGGGTGCATGGACCTAAATCACTAAGGGATTGTGCCCTTATGTGTCTTATGTGGTGTTTTATAGGCCTAATTTATATTTGTGATTACCATATGACTAACAATGGATCAAAAGGTCCTGTAAGATGGGTCAAGTGTCATACTAAGTGTAATGTGACCTCAAGTTACACTCTAAGGGATCAATGGTAAATTTTAATGATGAGAATTACTATGCATGGTTTAGTTAGTTTTTATTTTGAGATGATTAAAGTTTAGAATCAACTCCCTCACCTAAAAATGGGGATATTTTAGTGGGTTTTTCATAAGTGATATAAGTGTTTTGAAAAGTAAAAATTACTTTTAGTATAGAATACATTTTAAAAGGTTGTAAAATAGTTTGCATTATGTCATTGACACAAACTATGATGAAAAATACACTCACATTATAGGATCATTTAACAAACTAATAGATTTTTAATTACATGATACATGATCATGAACAAGTTTTAAATAGAATAATTTACAATTGGGATCTATGTATAATTATGAATTATACATTTATCAATGGGGGCATGATACAAATTCATGCATTCTATGTTAATTTAAAATTTCAAATACTATTTTCTAGTTGTAAACCATAATAGAATCATGTATGTAATCCATTCTCTTTTGATCATAAACTTAGGATTTTTTTTGAAATTGAATCTACAAGCATTCACATAGTGTGATTCAGTTAAGTGTGTAATGCATAATGTAGAGGTTTAGTTCTCTCTATCCTTATGTATATAAATCCATTTTGGATTTCAAATCACTTCACTTCAAGGGGTTATAAATACTAAGTTAAATTTATATTGAATGGTTGATATTATTGTTAAAAAACTAAAAATTCAAAATTGGGATTGATCACCCTTAAATTCTCCATTGCTTTAGGTAAGAAACGAACTTCTCCAAGCGTTTCATGTGAAGTAACAATTATCCAATGCTTCAATGAAGTGTCATCTCCAAGAAAATGTTATGAAATCAAAACATTGGTGTTAGAAATGTAGGTGTATTACTCCCTTGCTCTCCTTTAAAATTTCAAGATCTCAAAGTTCAAGTATTTACAAATTTACAAATTCAAACATTTTCAAAACTCAAGTTCAAACTTTTTCAAATTTTAGTTTTCAAAAGAACAAATTAACAACATTTTGTGTTTTATAGAGTTTGTTAAACTACATTCCAAAGAGAAAAGTTTCACAAAAGATTCTAAATAGGAGAAATATGTAGGATTTCTTTCTTTATTTCAAGTATTGCATACATAGGAAATGAATAGTTATCATGAATCTGATTGGGATTAGTACAAACCAATTACATTCCACCTTTTTTATCCATATGTTTTAAATATTTACAAGCCATATTAGGGTTTCTAGATTGAAATGATATTTTTAGGTCTTCCACACACTTTAAAAATTCAAATTTATGGATAGAATCCTAATTCAACTTATTATAAGTAATGATGACCTATGTTCCTTATTTTTTTAAAAATTGAAGATTGACCATTTCAAGCAAGAAATGGTAGTCGATATTGACTCTAATCAAATGTTCTTAACCTTGATCACTTTTAGTCAAAAATTTTGGTTAGTTGGAGAGTATGTTCATGTTTTCTTAATTTAGTTATCTGTCAGTTAGCATATTCAAATTTGAGGTAGAAAAAACTATGTTTTGTCATTTCATTTGATAGTTATTTTTCTTTTAATCAATTGAACTTTGTTGATTTCAATGTTTTTAATGTATTCTACTTGTCAAAATATCAT
This sequence comes from Torreya grandis, assembly GCA_037957365.1. Classification (NCBI taxonomy): domain Eukaryota; kingdom Viridiplantae; phylum Streptophyta; class Pinopsida; order Cupressales; family Taxaceae; genus Torreya; species Torreya grandis. The sequence goes on along the minus strand of JARHVA010002013.1, from coordinate 1,731,019 downwards.
TTACAACACTTTTATTTAATCTATATTAATTAGGATTACCTCGACTTTTATAATATTAATAGTTGATATATGTGTGTAACTTGTTGTAATAAGTCATCTCTAAATTAATATAGAGTACAAGAACATGAGAGATATTTATTGAATACTCATTTCTAAGAGTTAAATATAAATATCTCTATATGATTTTAATTAAATTGATCAATTATTTTTTAGTGTGAAAACATCATAACTATTTTTATTCTCATATGTTATTCATTGTCTAATATTTGACAAAAAAATGTTTCTTTAGTATCAGAGCAAGAGTAAAAAAGAGGCTTTGATAGAATATTTAAGTATTATTTATTTTTCATGGGCACAATTATCATTATTGTTTTTAACTCATTTAATGTAAATATCCGTTGTATATTATGTGTGTAGATAAGCTTAGCTATAACTAATTAGCTTATATGTTTATATAGATCATCTAGAACATGACTAAAGGCTTTTTTTCTATTTCACTTATGTGACCTTTCCCATGCAAGAGGAATCCTCCATAGCTCTACCACTTGGTACGTTGGGAACTTGTTTATGCTTCTCTCACCCTACACATGAGACTTTATGGTCTGAGATTGCATGGCTCTTAAATTCCCAATCTGGGTTGAATTTCTAGGTTTTTCATTCCCCTATTGATACTTTATCACCAAATATCATCCTTCATAGGCTAGGTGTTTTGTGATGAACAAAACTAGTTCTACTCAACTAGACCATAAAATAGGGTCTATGTAAAATTTGATCTCACCTAGGACCTTAAAGAGTTTGTGGAAATCCAAGTTAGGGATGTGAAGCACTCATAACGAGTCTTTTCTATCAATTTACCTAACACTTGATTTCATTTCTAAGACACACACCATAAGATATGGGATTATCATTTTCAATTTAATCATAATAATGCATCCAACCACTCATCATCTCTCCCCAAACCCTCTTCTAAAGATAGCAAGAAAATAATTGAAGATTGATGGACTATGGTATGGAAGAAAAACACTTTCCCCAATGTTGAAAACATATCTATTGATCCAAAGGAGGAAAGCCATATTCAAACAATGGCCCATAGGAGAAGGCTCTTGTTGAGAAAGATCCCTCTCTAGTTGAAGCCCCAAAATTAAAATGCTTAGGGTGTTCAACACAGCTCTAGGTACTAACATATTGTCCCAAAGTTTTGAGGCCTCTATGCCTAATTTTTCTATATTTTTAGACTCATAGCTAGCCACTCTTCCACTTCTTTCTTGGTGGGAAATACCTAGATGATCTCACAACCCTCCTTGGAAGAGTGATGAGGTAGAAGAAGGAGAGTATATGGTTCATCTTACTATGAGGAAGCAATTTGATGACTTATTGAGTACCAATAGTGGGCACTTTCTATAGAATTGATATGATTCCCTAGAGGTGATAGAATCAAAGGATATGTCCCTTGACACTCGTCATCTACAAATTTTTTTCATGGAATGTTTAGTGTCTCACAAACCCAAAACATAAGTTTTATATGTGTTATTTTACAAGGAAGATTTCCAAGATGGATATTCTCTATCTACAAGAAGTGAAGGTGGTGGATTTCTTATTGATGAATGTCATTAATTTCATCTGGCACAATAGTAGTATTTTTCATAGCAACCATGTCATAGGACATAGAGGGGTGATCACTTTCATTTATTTAAGGTGGTAACCAAATTTAGTTTAAACTAACATGGACCCTACCAACTAGTTAGTATGGGCTCTTTTTAGCACTAAAATCTATTATTTTGGCTTTATTAATATTTATGCCTCAAATGATGCCTTGGAGAGTACCCATTTATGGTGATGGATAATAGATGATCTCCTTAATGCCCATTGGGTATTATGTGATGTCTTTTATGTGGTGGTGTCTCTCGAAGACATGTTAGGCTACTTTCCTATAAGGTGGGAAGCTGGAGAAAGGAAGGTGTAGGTTTACATGTGTACTAAATGGGGCCTTTATGACCTTAATTTAACCTGCCAATCCATAGATAAATTTTGGTACACCTAGAGCAATTTTAGGGAAGGCCGCACTCAAATACTAAATAATCTAGATAGATCAATGATGTCTACCAAAACATACTTATCTTTTGAGAATATTTTTTTTCCTCTAGTGTAGGTGCTATTGGAATTTAGGTTTTTTTATCACTCCCCGATTCAATTTTGAGTGACATGCCAGTTCATTAATTTCAAAGTTGATGAAATGAAATTATTCCTTAACACCTCCTTTCTCAAGCATGTTCCCATGATGGCACACATTAGCAGAGGTCTGAATTTAGATCCACTTACCTCTAAAAAATATGGTTGCATTCTTTTGTGGAATAACACCATCAGAAGAACCTTTTGATTTTTATAGATCTATGGCCATCAGCTTGCCAAAATATGAAAACACTCCTACTCTACTAATTCTTTTGATCTGAGTTGTACAGCTCTAACCCTACAAAAAGATCAATTTAATGAGATCTTGTAGGTGCAATTTTTAACCTTATGGCATCGCATTTTAATTGTAGACAACTACAATGCTTAATGATCCCAAGCCAAATTCAATATTTATTGTCTTAAGATAGGGGAAAATATTCTAAATATTTTTTCCAAATGTTACAAGCCAAGAAATCAAAACAACAAATACAAGTCATTAATGAGGTTGGCAACAAACTCACAGAGACTCTGCTAATAGTGCAAGATTCTATATTTCACTATCAACAAGTGTTCAAAGCTCAATCATCTTCAACTGAGAATGAAACCACCCTTAAATAATGCATTTAAGTGGTGTGTTACAAATTCACTCCCATCCAGTGAGTGGTTTATAATAGGCCCCTATCTGTTGATGACTTGCATAAAGTAGTGTCTCACATGGCTAATGACAAAACCCATAACATTGATGGCTTCCCCTATGAATTATATAAAACACTTTGGGACTTTATGGGAACTAACTTTCATAAGGTTCATGAAGAGGTATTTCACACACATTATTTGGGTAAAAATATAAATAAACAAAATATCAAATTCATAACAAAGCAGGGAGATCATGAGTTGATCTATATCTAGTGGCCCATTACCCTCCTAAATGTCTTGTATAGAATCATTACCAAGGCTCTGTTAATCCAGCTATGTAATATATTTCCTCTCATTGTGCATCTAGAATAAACCAATTTCATTAGAATCCATTATATTTTGAATAACATCATTATCATCTGAGAGGGAAGGATTAGGCCAAATGATCTAAGCAATAGGCTATGTTTATCATAATTAAATTTCAAAAATCTTATGATCGTATCAAATGGCCATTTATTCTAGCCATGATTCAAGCTCTGGGATTTGGGCTCATGTTCATCCAAAACATCTAGATGCTTTTCTCAGATGCCTTGGTTATCATCTTCATTAATGGAATCACCTCTAAGCAATTTGGCTTGTTATTGTGTATTCATCAAGGGTGCCCACTAGCTCCTACCTTGTATGTTCATGTAGCTGAGGGTTTTTGATATATCCTTTATAATTAGCAAGATAGGGGCCTTGTTAAGGGAATCTATCTCCCTCCTGATGACATGAACCCATACGATGATATGTGACTACTCAATGGCCACTTTGGGGATGACTCCTTCCTTACTTTCATTAACGATGAAACCAATGTGGACAATGCCTTACAATGTCTCAACACCTTTTGCTTAGCCTCTGACTCCAGTATTCAATGACAATAAACTCATTTCTAGAGATAATCTTACCTCCCTCCACCAATGTGGGTTGCTAAATTTAGCTAGAAGTGGATCTAACATGATGAAATCTTTAAAGTTATTGGTATCCCCTTTGCTTTTGATACCTCACCACATCTATTATGGAAATATGTTGTTGATAGAGTTATTGAGAAGCTAGAATACTAGGTGGCCAATTCTCTTTCATTAGTAATAAAATTTCAAATCTGCTAAAAATCTATTGCATCTACCCATGTGTACTACTCATCATGCTGGGTTTCTTCTAAAATTTTTTATCAAAAGTAGGAAAAATTGCTCAAAGATTTCCTTTGGGCCAATTCCCCATAGGGTAAAGGATTCCATAGGATGTCGTAGAGATATTATTGCCTCAAATGTGATGATAGAGGAATGGGGCTCATTGATATAGCCTAAAAATAAATTACCTTATGTGCCAAATAGATTATGCGATCCAGTGAGGGCTAAGAAGCTTGGAAGGTGTTGTTTAAATACAATATCTCCTCAATCTTGCCTAAGGACAAGAAAATATCCAAATCATAGGGTCATTTATGGCTAAGAAAATATGGAAATCCTAGGAAAATATTAATCCATGGCTACTCTGGAATGGCTTCAATTTTTAGATTAGGATCTATGCTAACTCCCATTCTCTCTAGTGGTCTCTCATTTTCTCTTGTAGTGAAATTCCCTTGGTAGAATTTCCTTGGTTCAATGCTCTCAAACTTTACCACAAAGCAATTCATATCATCTAGGATATATTTTATAGGTGTTCTTTCTCATGACTATCCTAGGAGGAGGTGAAAGATAAATTTTGGTTAGCCAATGCAGACCAGGAGTCCTATCAAGAGATCCTTAATGACATCCTAGGTTGCATGATCCATAAAATCTTGGTGCATTATACTTGGTGATGATGGAAGGAATAAAATGGTATGTTGAGACCCTTTTTATAATTACATTCCTTTCCTTGGCTATGCATGGCTCACCCATCATTTTACCATGGTTGAAAAGATTAACACCCATTGGGGACTGCAGTCATATGTTAAAAAATGTATTTTTCACTTCAACATTATTTTTGGGGCTTAAGTGGAGCCCAAGATTACTCATTTTCCTTTGTGTATACTGCACCAAAGGTTTCTTATTGGTAAAATACTCACCTATCTTGGATTCCACCTACCTACTTATCAATTTTGTGGCCACTTTGGCATGCTTCCTCATCTTTTCTGGTACTATTCCAAAGCAAATAGGGTCTGGACTTAGATCCATGATCTTTAAAGGCCTTTCTAACTTGAATTCTTCCTTTTTCAACATATCCACCTTGGAAAAAAATTCACGATGCCCTTTAAATACACACAAGTCTATCATACTTTTAGAGTAGAGATTATCTTCTAGATTTGGAAATAAATAATTCTATGTTCAATCATGTTTCTACTGATTGTAATGTTTTTTATTTGTATAAATCTTATATCATCTTCAATGTTCTTTTAGAGACTCAAGTTCAAGCCAATAAAGTTGTTATGGAGATTGGGTATCTTTAGGATCTCCTCTCCCATTGGGAAGATTCTCTTTATGGCTCAAGTTTCACCTTCTCCACCTAAGGATCCCAGATTAGATGATAGAGTGCCTCGGTCACCTAATGGTAGGAATCATCATAGTCATTCTTGGGACCACTCTCAGAGTGGCACCATATACCAATGTATTTCCCCTCCTGGGTAGCCACGAGGGTGGTAACTACTACATCTTTTCCTTACAAGGTAGGATGGTTGGGGCACTCATTCTCCTCCTCCATGCTTAGATTATTAGGGGTGCCACTTGGAGGCTAAATTGATGTGTTTGATAGGTTCCCTAGGCTTTCTCTAGATATTTTTCCCACTTAGACAGAATAAAAAGATGATGACATGGACACTAACCAAGTTACTGGCTAGGAGCATATTCTAGATGGAAATGAATTGCCAAGCTCAGACTAAGGTCCTGATGATATGGATCCTCCACCTTTTTGCCTTGCTCTTACTATATAAAATTTATCTTTTTAATGACTTTGAGACTTGTTTTTAGGATTTAACTAGATTATGATAATTTTGATTTTGCTCTTAGGCTCTGCCTAGTGTGACATGGAGTGCTTTCATACGATCTTTAATTTTTTTATTAATTATTTATATATTTCTTTTTATTTAATATCTAGTTATATTTTATCAAAAAAAAACCATTAGAGTATTGAGTGATTAAATTTTAGACTTAATAGAGCCAATCTTATGATTTCATGTGACACTTAAGAATTGATTGAAGATAGTGATTTTTGTTTTTCATTGAACAAATCCTATGATAAAATTTGAGTAGATAGCTTAGAGTAAAACATTTTTAACTTTATCATTTCATGATGGGTTAAGACCTTTTTTTATGGAAAGTGTAAAAGTTATCTCCATAACTATCATTCATATAAATTCTTTAGATTTTTTAAGTTACTATATGACAAAATTGTTATTTAAATTCATATAATTAATTTTGTTTCATTATTTTTTGAATGCAAGAAAAAATAGTGGTTATAAAAAGAGAAGATTGTTTTACTTATTTATGGTCAAAGATGTTTTTTCAAAGAAATAAAAAAAGTGTTTTAAACCTGCATAAAGATGTTTTAAAAAGCATCGACCCAAAATGATTAAGTCAGCGCGAAATATGAACTTCCAACAAAAATAATAGTGTTTGCTAGAATGCTTCAAAAACTTTTAACATAAATTTATCATTCATATAACTTATTTAGATTTTGTTTGTTACTATATGACAAAATTGTTATGTAAATTCATATAATTAATTTTGTTTCAAATTTTTTTTTGAATGCAAGGTAAAATGGTGCTTAGAAAAAGAGAAGATTATTTTATTTATTTATGGTTGAAGAATTTTTTCAAAGAAACAAAAGAAAAATTATTATAAACTAGCAAAAAGATGTTTTAAAAAGCATCGACCCAAAATAATTAGGTCATAGTTAAATAGGAACTTCTAACAAAAACAATGGTGTTTGCTAGAATGCTTCATAAACTTTTAACACAATTTTTTTTTTTGTTTTAAAAATATTAAGTGCATGGTTATTAATTTTTAGGTTATTAGGATTATTTTTTAGGATTTTATATAGTTTTTAAAATTATCGATTGATTTATTTAAGTTTTTAAAGTTTAAATAGAAAAATTGAATCAATTTTTTTTAACTTTCAAATTATGAGTCAATATCAGGTGTGTGTGTGTGTGTGTGTGTGTGTGTGTGTGTGTGTGTGTGTGTGTGTGTGTGTGTGTGTGTGTGTGTGTGTAGACACACACACACATACACATATATATGTACACACACACACACACACACACACACACACACGTACACACATTAATATAATATAAAATTGTAGTATTGTCATAATGGAAAAGGATTTCGTCCAAATAGTTATTATTTATATGAAACAATTATTATTATTATTTAAATAATTGAGCTAAAGAGACATGTAGATGGGTGAACTGTTGGTTGTACTTGACACTCATAAAGGCATTTTAGGTTTGGGGAGGAAATTTTTTGAAAAAATTTAAACATAATGCTGAAACCATTAATTAACATGATCCATCTAGTTGAGTAATGAAAATTTATAAGATCATGGACATCACAAAAGAACAAAGAAAATTCCAATTAGGAGTTTTCTAGTGGTTACAAGACATTATAGTGGAAAATCTTAATGTGCCCAAAAGACTACATAGCCTAAAGTGTTGTTAGTCCTTAATAATGGTTATGAGGTATTGCAACTATAAGTCATTTAGAAACATGTACCAAAAATATTAAAACAAATGAAGATGACCTATGACGATGATAGTCATTCTATTATTTATGATCATTTGGTAATGGTCAAGTATGGTAGTTACAAATAGAAGGTTCTATGAGGTGACCAATACCCACTAAAGAAATAATGAGAAACCAATCCTAATATAGTAATTTAAATCTACTTGATGAAAACCAACTAACTAAAGGAGCAAAATTGAAATGAATGTTGGTGTGTTTGACTATTATATATTATTATTATTATTATTATTATTATTATTATTATTTATTATAATAATATATATAAATAAGTTATTATTTACTATTATATATAATAATATCTTATATATATATAATAAAATATATCTTTTTATTATTTATAATAATAAAAATAAATAATAGAAAAAGAAAAAATATGCATATCTCCTCTATGGCTTATGAGGTAATGATTTTAGGTCCTTTTCACCCGAGCACTTATAATATTTTAGAATGTTTTCAAAATTAGATTCAATTTACTATTTTTATTATTATATATATAATTATTATTTTTTTATTATAATAATATATATAACCATTTATTATATTTATAAATAATTATTTTATATATTTAATAATAAAAAATATATTGTTGTTGTTGTTGTAGTAGTAATAGTAAAGTGAATGAGTGTAAGTCAGTAGTCATACCTTACTTAAAACCCATCACCATCGACCCCATCTAACACATTGTGTATGAATTATTAGAAAAAAATAATTTTATATTTTTAGTGGAGGAGAATTCACAAACTTCACCTTTGCCACCGATATCACCACCTTCATACATTATACACAACCACCACTCTCTATTATCTAACACTATTAATGAAGAAGATAAAATTATTATTACTTAACCCTTCATTAAAAAAAATTAGATTGGGTTATATGATAATTGGTAAAAATCTATGTTCTTATCATTCAGAGTAGCCTCTATTCCACAAAAATAGAGTCTTATTTTAAATCTTGGATATTCCTCCTCAAATCTTAAAAATATATTAGTGCAACACACACACACACACACACACACACACACACACACACACACACACACACACACACACACACACACACACACACACACACACACACACACAATTACTTGACACATCTACACCTCATCCTTAAAACTTGAATAACATTCCATAGCATATAATTTTGACACCATTGGCAATGACATGCACTTACATCAATATATGATTAAACAACCTTTATTTTAATTAAATTTTTTGATTGTTTTTTATTTGATTATGAAAGGAATTAATGTCTAATGTGTGGATCAAAGAAACAATGTAATGTTAGTGATGTGCAAGAAATACATTGAAGCTATGCATTTTGAAGTGTTTTCAAATTGCATGCCATGTGTTTGCAAAAGGGAGTACAAGTTGAAATAAAAGGTGGTCAATTAGAGATTAGTCCTAGAGGCAACTATGGTTGGTACATTTAGTTATCCTATATTAGAGAGTGTCCATATTATATGGTTAAAATGGAAATATACTACTATAATATCATAGACCATATCTAAATTTAGGTCAATTATTATATTTACATTACTTACACCTATTACAAAGGGGTACACAACTTGCAATGTGGTGGATTCTTTGATTGGACATTTATTATTGTCAAAGATCAATGAGGAAGGCATGAGGATGATTTCATTTCAATAAGGTTCTATGTTTGACGTGTAACTCAAATTACCACTACAAGCTAGGGCATGTTTTGGATTTCTATGAGCTATACTCATTCCAAAGGGATTTGTAACTTGCAATGTGGTAGCATCTTTAATTTACTCTTTTCTATTTAATTATAGAATGACTACATGTATGATGTGTGAATCAAATCAACAATATAATTCCACTGACAGGGGATAATAAATTGGCATTCTAAAGTCTATCTTATAATTTTTGTTGTGGTTGAAGTGAGTACCAAAGCTTTTTCACATTTCATGCCACATGGGGTGATAAGGGAACATCATTCATGAAGTAATGTGAGTGTTGTGATAGAGGAGTCACTGATTGAGAAAAAATTTAGTCAATTGCAAATCAATCCCGGGTGGTAGGGAGAGTTAGTAGGTTTAATTCTCATATAGTAGTGGATGTCCACATCATACACTTACAAGGGGAGAAATGAAACTAAAATAGAAGATTATATCCAAGCATGTAGAGAAATGAGTCATTATAGATGTCACACCTTCATGCCTTATCATAAAACCACAAATTGGGCAAAGGTTGTTGGTGGAAAAGGAAGGTGGGAAGTTATGGTGAATAGAGGATGATGGCAAGGACCCAGGTGAAGAGTAAGAGAACCTAGTGAAGTTAGTTTTTTGTAGATTTTGATGCCATTAGGTGGGATCCAGCTGGAGTGTATGAGGATTAGAGAAAGGGAGACAATTGATTCTGAGGGAGATTGAAGTGATTCTAAAGAGGATAGAGTAGATTATGAGGATAAGGATCACTCAAATCACCATCATGTAAACAAAATGATTGTCAAGCAAAATGAAAGAACAATAGAGCATAGAACATATAAAAATCTAGGATTTTCATATTGCAATGTGTATCATAGAGCAACAACAACATTCCATGTAACTAAAATAGAAAATAATGTCTAGATAAGAGAAAGAGTGCACTGGTCTGAGAAAGATGATTTTGAAGGAAACACATGGAGCTCATGCTACTTGCTAAGTAACTCAATAAGTGGTTGACAAGTAGATCAACATAAGTTCATGATATGGGATTAACATTGATCTAATTATGTGGGGCCAACATATTACTATATTATATATTATATAAGTATTATTACAATATATATATATATATATATATATATAATTTATTATAATATAATGTAATATAAAATACTAATAATAAATATAATATTATTATAAATTAATATAGTAATTTGTATTTATATTACATACAACAATGATGCAGAATTTTCTCTAAAATGTTCATATTTTGGGATAAACCTACAATGTCATGTTACACTGGTGAATTAGGGAAAGAATACAATCAAAATTCTTTTGGATTACTTTTATTAACTCTAAATTTGAAGATTTGTTCATTGTCATGTCTTAACATGTCACCAAAAAATGGGACACTTCGAAGAAAAACTTTGTATTTAAATTGAATTTTTTATTATTATATATATAATATAATATTTATATTTATAAATTACTATTATTATGTTATAATAATATTTTATATTAGATAATATAAATATATGTATAATAATATATATAATTTCAATATTATTATTTAAAAATTAAAAATTATATAATAATATAATAAAATATTATCATATGATTAAATATATTTATATTATATTAATATTTTTATATATTAATATTTTTACATATAATTAAATATTATGTATTATAGATTCATATTATATAGAATAAAATTGAAAAAGTGTGTGTGTGTGTGTGTGTGTGTGTGTGTGTGTGTGTGTGTGTGTGTGTGTGTGTGTGTGT
>JARHVA010002013.1:1700000-1712500 GCA_037957365.1 Torreya grandis | reverse complement strand
CTGGCCCAAATCTCCTACTAAAATGATTGATCTACCTCCAAAACTCATGTTTTGATTTTATGGAAATGCTTGACAAAGTCATGCATCTATGTTCTATAACCTTTTTTTGCCAATGAAACTCATTTCATCAATTAATATGTATTTTAGATGTATTTCTTCTTTAAACATTATGATTCTTGTTTATTTTAATTTAGTAATGTCTGGGATTGGGATTTGCAATGTTGAGTGGATTGTTGAAGCACCAATATTAAATATTATAACTCCATTTGGTGTAAGTAATAGAAGTGGATAATATTATATAGTTGATGACTCACTTTGAAAAGCTTCACAAATGGCACCAATTAGATGTGATTTTCTTGTTCCTTGAATTATCATGCATAGTGGTATGGCATTATGAGTATGAAAAAATGTCTCATGATTATATCAAGTGTCTTTTTTGGTTTGAAACCTAAGGTTATATATGAAATATTACTTGTTATATCATCTGGTATGAGTAACCTAATGTCTTTCATTGTTATTATGAATTTTATAGGTAAAGTTGTGTATTCTTTACCTTTATATTCATGATTCCATGGCATTTTTCTATCATTATCTCTTCTACCCAATATATCTAATTTTGATACTTTGATAATTTGCCCACAATATAGCCTTGATGTGATTTCCCACTCATGTTCCATTATATTTTGATGAATAGCTTGAACATCATCATATTCAACATCACTTTGATTTTCATGGTCATTTGGAATAGTCCTCTGCTCCACATGATAAGCATCGTAATTAAATGACTTCCAGTTTGATGTTATTAAATCATTATCAAGTCCAATATCTTTTTATATATTATAAAATGGCTTGTAATGCAGTAATTCTAACCAATAGAAATCATCCCATTTTTTAATTCCCACACTGGTATTGTAGTAGACCTTAGGAATACTCTCACAATAGTTTCCACAATCTTCACCTCCCATTTATTATCATGTATTCATTTTGGATTATACGACCATGATCTAATTATCTCTATAATTGAAAAACTTTCCATTTTATAAGGTCTATTCATGTATCCATCAATGAAATATTTTAAGGGTTTGTCATTTTCTAGTTTTATAGTGTGTGTCACTTGTTTGAACACTTTGTGTGAAACATTCAAAGTGAAAAACATTCTACTGGTTTATACCAATGGAAACTCCAACAACATATGACATGGCTCATGTGTCCCAATGTCTCTTTTGATAATGGTTTCTATTAGGAGTCTTCTAAATGGTCTAGCTACTACTTCGTCAGGGTTTTTAATGTTTGCAAGTTATAATAATATTTGATGATAAATTTCATAACTGTTTTTAGCTTTTGCCACATATTTGGTAATTTAATTGATTACTGTATGTTTTGAAAGTACAAGTTATCAATCTACATTTGTTATCCAAAATTGTAATATGTTTTAGATATGTGTATTTACATGACCATCATTTCTTGATCCATTGATATTCAATGGCCACAGTGCATTGTACCTATAAAAATTTAAAAAAATAGTTATCATAAGCACATTATGCTTCATATATATATATATATATATATATATATATATATATATATATATATATATATATATATATATATATATATATATATATATATATATATAAACATATGAATATTTAACTTTCAAACATCAAGATAGAATACATATCTTAAATATATCTAACATGAATGTAACTAACCAATTAATTATATATCATAGATTCTATATAGTTATATCTAATGACTCAAATAGTTATATCTATAAATAGGTTGGATAATAAGATACAACTATTTAAATAGATATAACTATAAATAAATCATAATACATTTTACACATCAAATATATATCTTATATTATTTTATATAGAATATTTAAATATAGAATGTAACTATTTAAGATAAATAAATATAACTAACCAATTAACTATATGTACTCATGTTTTATTTAAACGTGCTATATTTTAGATAGATGTATTTAAGATATTTATGTTATCTATATAAATGAATATATATAATAGTTATATATAATTCTACTATAACTAACTAATTAATTATTTATAATTATTTAAGATATAACTATTTTAGAAATGTAGCCAATCAATTAACTATTTAAAGAATGAAACTAACCAATTAACTATTTATGATGTAGTTTGATTCATTTATGTATGTATAATTGTGTGTGAGTGTGTGTGTGTGTGTGTCTAGAGAGAGAGAGAGAGAGAGAGAGAGAGAGAGAGAGAGAGAGAGAGAGAGAGAGATTTATGTACATATACATATACAATCTGATATGTATAATTATACATACATAAATAAATCAAAATACATTTTCAACAGTTAATTGCTTACTTATATTGGAATTATATATATAACTATTTAAGATAAATATATATCTTAAATTTATATACACATTGAGTTTTATATATATCAGATTTTATATGTATATGTATATAAATCTCTCTCTCTCTCTCTCTATATATATATATATATATATATATATATATATATATATAGAGAGAGAGAGAGAGGGATATTTATATACATATACAATCTGATATATATATATATATATATATATATATATATATATATATATATATATATATATATATATATATAATTTGATGTGTATAAAAATTTAAGATAGTTATTTATCTTAAATAGTTATATATATAATTCTAATATAACTAAGCAATTAACTATTTCAAATGTATTTTGATTTATTTATGTATGTATAATTATCATATATATATGAAATTCAAACTTTTATCTAAGAATTTTAAAATATAAAAAATCTATTTAATTATTATAAAAAATAATAATGTGTCTATAGAATTTAATAAAATTATATAAAATATTAATAATTATATAATAAATATATAACTCTCTTTTATTTTTAAGTAAAATTGACCAATATTAAAAAATATTTAAATCCAAACTATATATTATAAATTTACATATACATAAAAATAATTACGGATATCAAATATTAAAAAATATTTAAATCTAAATTATATATTATGAATTTACACAAATATAAAAATAATTATGGATATCAACATATTTATTATAGACTTTGAAAATAAAACGTAAAATTATGAATTTAGAAGTCTATAAGAAATCATAAAATTAAGGACTTAATAAAACAAAAGGAAAAAAACCAAAAACCAAACCAAAAAAAATCAAAATATTTTATTATTATATCACGGCACATAGAAATACTAGGGCACATAGGGATGGTAGCATAACAAGATAATTTGGATGAGGAGAACGTTTTGGGAAAACAAAAAATGCTCCAAAATTATGTGGTTTTGGATAGATGCTTTTGGTAGAAGATGGACCACAGGAGCCTTTCAATGCACAAGATGTAAAGGTTTGGGTATTACGGTTTGGTATTGGTAGATCTGCACTGTTCGAGAGAGCTAGGTCTGATTTGCTATTTTTTATTTTATGTTTTGTTATTTGTATTTATATATTTTTTTAAATGTTTTCATATATATATTTAAATAATGTTTTTCTTAATTACATGTCTTTTGATCGGTTAATTTTTATTTTATTTTATTATTATGTTGGTTCAACAAAAATAAAAGTTATCCACTTACACTATTACACTCATGACTACCACTGTAGGTTACGCTTCTTGACATAAAGAGGGTCATTGACTCAGTAGTAGAATAAGAGTAGGTCTATAGCTTATGGCACTATGAGTCTGGTGATGTTCAAAGGTGGTGAAGGGTGTGGAGAATGCTACATGGTGAAATGCTTACAGGATGACATATGCACAGAGTGAGCAGTGACAGTGATAGTAATTGATGAATGCCCAAGCTACTCCTTCGACAGAAGCCACTTTGATCTCATCTAGACCACAATTGGTCTTATGGCAGTTGCAGGCCATGCTTCTACTCTTCTCAACACTAGAGAACTCCCCATTCTCTACAGACGGTATGTATGGACAACACAACCAACCGTCTGTTCTATGTTTCTCTTTTTTAAAATTGAATATTGTAATGTTGCAACATAATATGTAATGATCCAGGTAGAAACGTAAACTTCCATGTCAACAAGGGCTTGACGAGCTACTGGTTTTCCATACTTATTGGATATGAAGATGGCGATGGAGATGTGGGAGCGGTCCATATAAAATAGGTGCACTGGCACTGCATGTTTATCATGTTTGATTCTTATAGCGCTTCCATTAAATTATGTTTTGGAATCCACTTTGTTTGTGAAAGTAGAGTTAGAATAATGTATGAAAATGAAGCATTTATGGGGAGAAAAGTGTTGTGTGTTAGGAGGGCCAATTAAACCATGATCATTTACCAACCCTCAATGTCCAAGCAGTGATAACAAGGAAAAACCTGGGCATCTTAGAGAAATAAAGAGACCCCAAATCATCTTTTTGCTAACATGTGCAGTTGATATACAATTATAATATGCTCTTGGAAGGGAGGTCATAAGTTTAGATCCTACACGGGGTAGGGATTGCATGCCTCATATTCGCAGCACAGTAAGGTGCCTCCCCATGATGGGAGTATGAGGTGGTCCCATATACTTGACATGCCTTGTAGACCATAACCAAGGCATTAATTGGCATCATGAACCTTAAAAACTATATTATATTTAAATATACTAACATATATTATGATTATGTATTAAATTTATGTTATTAAATATTATTTAATATTATTATATTTATTTATATTATATTATATTATTAGAGTTGAAAAGAGTCTTTTATTTAATTCTAAAAGGCATTTTTCCTCCAGCTTTCTTAACGTATATTTTTTTCACGGATAGATTAACCATTTGATCGTAACTATGATCTAAATATGTTTAAATTTTGTGGTGGAGTAGAGCAAAATTTAACAATGCAGCAACTCAAAACACTCTATTTTGTGGCAAACCACAGAGACTCTTATACCCAACAAACCTTTCAACTATGGCCTTCCTTATATTATAGATTAATATATAATCATACTAGATATTATATTAATATATTTAAATTTTATAATTTTTAATATTATATTATATTGTAGTTAAAATTACATGATATATTAAAAGTGATGTATTTTTTTTTGGTAATGTGTAGTTTTATAAAGTGAAATATTGTAAATCGACATTAGCACCTTATTCAAAACTTATAATCAATGATTCCATCTCACTTTTTGTGTATGAAGTGGAAAGCAATAATAATCTTATATTCTAGTGGAAGTGACAATGGAAAACAAGGTTGTGTATTCTTTTGTAAAATGTGGCAATCAATTAGGCAACATAGGGCCTATTTTGTACACCAAAGACTGATTTACATGGTATGCACTTATTATAGATGGGTCTAGAGCTTGGTAGGGTAGAAACATCTTTAATTGGTCATTTTATACTACTAAGGATGTATGAGTATGTCATGAGAGTTGATTTGATTGTGGTAAGGCTACATGTCTGATGTCAGCTCGAATCATTGTTACAATGGCGTTGATGTGGGAACAACACACTTAGAGCAATTAATTAGGCTTAAGAACTTACTAACTTGTCTTTCAAAAGGTAACATGTTCATTGAAGCAAATATTACATCATATTATGATATTATATATAACTATATATTGTTTTATGGGCCCCTTAGTGCATGGTATCTATTGGACAAAATGTATGTATGTTCTTCAGGATAATTAATTTATCTTGATGTCAATTTATTGGCAACATGGATGAATAACATCTACAAGAAACATCAATGGACCTCAACGTATTTTCCCAACATCAATTGCAATGTAAGGTTGTTTCAAGTTACACATTAGATGTAGAGTTATATAGCAATTTAATTAAAATAAATGGATTTAATATTTTGTTTTCATAAAGTGAGGTTATATTAAGCAAGGGAGTGTAAATTAGTAAAACCATTGATCTATGATGCACTGTCATTAGACTGCAAATAGGGCTAAAATATGAAGGTATTATTGCTACTACAAATGGATCTGCATATGGCATATGGGTCTTATGTTATAGCAAATAGATCATTCCCAAATGACCTTACAAATATCTAATATATGCCATATACATAACTGTGTACTAATTAATAGCCACATCTCAGATCTATCCACTCATTCCGTCTTGGTATACATCATAAAACAAACTCCGTCTTCGCCCATGGCTCAGACTTGTATGTCTTTATGCAAGTAAACAAGGATAGTATATTGCCCATCGAACTTGTCCAAGCTCATCCTCAGCTTAGGTCTGATCATAGGTAAAGATCTTTTATTTCGTGATTGTATATGGCATTCAGAAACCGTATATCTCCACAGGCTCAGCTCAGCGTCAACATGTGTCCACAAGTATCTTCCTACATGCATGGTCAATTACCTTCATCAATAAGCACATGAACTATTTTGATCCAACACTGTGATACATTTTTTGTCTCTTGCCAATGCCAATGGCCTTCTAAATAGGTGAACACATATGTGATCTGGTTCATATGCCCATGACCTATAAGTAAAATGTCTTCTATCATGACTTCAAAGGCTCTGATCAGGCGTCTCTATCCCACGTATCCAAACAGCTCCATTCCAACCTAATGGGTTTTACAAACATCACCATCATCCTCTACTCGAGGCTCAGATCTCTAGAAAAATAATCTCCATGCCTGAGCTCGGCCTGCATCAATAATGATGAAAATAGATCATTCATTTCTTTAACCTCATTCATTTTCTCTCTCTGGTATATTCCATTCTCTTGATCTTGACTCTCTCAAGGCTCAGCTTTCTCAAGATTCAGCAACCCAAGACTTGGCTTTCTATCACCATGGTCAAAATAGGATAATACAGGCTAAATGGCCTTCGTGACTCTTCCTCTCCCTAAAGGAGATCCTCCCTATCTATCTCTCCTCCTCTTATGCTAGCTAACTTGTAGTTAATTTGTTTTATGGTCAGTCCAACGGATTTGATAAAAAAAAGAAATCAAAATCCTTTTCAATCTCCTTGAATCGTGCATTATCCTATAAAGGCTCAACTTCTCATCTAATAAGGAATTATTCAACTATGCTGGACTCCACGCCATCCTCAGATGATTACAATAATAATAGAATTATTGAAATCCTTTGACAACTAATAAATCCATATAAAACATATGTAGGCCTTATTTCTCCTCCACATGACAAGTATGAATATTTAAAAATATAACTTGAAGGGAAACTTATATAATTGCTTAGGCAAATGCCTATAGAAGGCTTATTCATTTAGTCCTTGCTAGATGCTCCTACATCATACTCTCCCTCTAGAAAGGATTTGAACCTTAGTTCAAATTAAATGCTTCCTCCATGCATTAGTTTTCAATATATGCCTGGATCCCAAGGTCTTGTTGTGAATGCCAATGCTGGTGTTTGTCTTTGATAGTCTTTGTCTTTCATCTTCTTGCTTTTCTTCCTTTTTCGGTATGTTCTTCTCCTCATCTCCTTTTCAGTTATTATGTCCCATCTCCATGCTTCATTCTCATACATGTCTTCAAGATCTTCTTGATCTTCTTGGTTCAAAAATTTGTCCATTGAACTATGGACTTCATTCATCTTCACAACTTTAACACCTGCATTCAAAACATCAAAGGCAATGTTAGAAGTAAAAACTTGAGACCATAAATTCTCTTGGCTGCCTCCACTCTTCTGCTCTTTCACCAAATCTGCCTTTGCCTCTTTATCACTCTCACCAATGGTGTTCTCGTCATGGTTTGTGCCTATATGTAGCTCTGTTGAGGAACTAAAGAGCTCTCCCAACATTCTTATTTCTTCCTTTAGTGAGCTCTCATCTATCTCCCCATTCACTTCATCAAACTTGGGCTTATCAACTTGAAATATTGCTTGTCCTTTACTTGTCGTGTACCTCATTTCATTCTTTCTTGGCTTGTTTTCAAACAAATCAAATCCTTCATTAATATACTCATCAAAAACAATTGGAGCAATATTACCTTATGTCTCCTTACTCTTTTCAATCATGTGAACTGATTTCACATCTCCACTTTCATCATCCATCTTCTTGGAACATTTTCCTTGTTGCACATTAGTTCTCATAGACATTTTACATTCCTCATTTTCCATAAAAAGATCATTAAATGATTCAAAAACATCATTATCCCATTCATTGCAAGCAATTGACTTACCTTTCATCTTTGTATCCTCATGCTCTACCTCATTATTATTTGAGAAGTTTTCTTTCTCACCTTTAGCTATCCATACCTTCTTCATAGCTTTAGGATGACACTTATTCATTCACCAACCAATTTCTTCTCTTTGACATCTTCATGTTGTCTTGTTTGATAGCTGGCCTTGCTCACTTTGCATTCTACCTCTTCCTTCATGCTTTGTATTTGATTCTTGCTTGAGTCTTCATTTTGATTGAGCTTTATGTCCTTCTTTATATTTGTCTTCTCAAACTATGTAGGCATCCTGCATCTAGGCTCTTGTACGAACACTTCCTATTGCTTGGGAGTTTGCTTCTTCCACCATTTAGGCATCACATATCGATGGTTAATTGGAAACTACACCTTTCTCTTTGCTTCTCTAACATGCATATCAATAGTTTCATGCTTATAAGAAAAAGAAGAGTCAATTTTGGAATTCACCTTTACCTCCTTAATGGGCTGCTCCATTTGTTCTTTGACTTGCATAGCGTCTTGATTGTTTGTATCTTCTTCTTCCTTCATACTTAACTATTCTCTTGCCTCTTCTTGGCATTCAATGGCATCATGGAAGTCATCCTCATCTTCTATCTCTTCTCTTGCTTGTATGGGTTCCTCAACACCTCCCTTATGCATTAACCAATGCATCTCTTCTTCTTTATCAACAACAACAAACTCTCTTCTCTTTCTTGCACATTCACTTGTGCACTTGGTGTCTCTTCTTAGACAAATCTCTTCATTCTTCAAGGCCTTTCTTTTGACCTTCACAAGGCTGCTCATACCTGCAATTACCCATGCAAAGACAACATTAAATATAAAAATAAGAGACCACAAGCTCCCTATGAGTGCTCTCTTCATCAACACTCTCATCTTTTCAAGTGCTCTTCCTGGCACTTTATCTTTTCTTTCTTCTCTTCTCTTGTTCTCCTCAATGAGAAATTTTTTCACAATCTCTTCCTCTTTTTGTTTCTCACTTGGCAACCTACTCATCCTCTTGCCTCTATGGGCTTCTCTCTTCATAGCAATATACTTTTTCCTTCTCCTCTTCATTAGGAGATCAATTGGCCACTTCAACTTCTTCCTCATTGGCCATACCCATGCTTGCTTGTCCATCTACATCCAAGACTCATATTCATCTTTAATCTTAACTAACTCTCTTTTCAAACTATCAATCTCTTTATCAATTTCAATACTGGTCATACCTTTCATCTTTTGGATGCTTGTTTTCTTCTTGGTATTTTCATGTACCTTGCTGCTCTGTAGTTCCTTCAATAATACTTCCATTTTTGAGATCTTCACCCAAGTATTTTCCACCTTGGTTTCTTGATCCCTTTAGGTCCTCACCTATGTCTTTTGCACCCTAGTATTTTGGTCCACTTGTCTCACCCAAGCCTTTCTCCTTGACTGGTCTTTTGACAATCTCCTTGATCTCACCTAAGCCTTTTGCATCCTAGTCTTTTGATCCTTTTCTCAATCCTGCAACAACTTATTAGTAAACATGCTCAATCACCAAATCCAAAGAGCTTCACGCTCTAATACCAAAAATGATACACTATCATTAGACTGCAAATAGGGCTAAAATATAAAGGTATTATTGCTACTACAAATGGATCTGCATATGGGATATGAGTCTTACATTATAGCAAATAGATCATTCCCAGATGACCTTACAAATATCTATATATGCCATATAGATAACTATGTATTAATTAACAGCCACGTCTCAGATCTATCCACTCATTCCATCTTGGTCTACATCATAAAACAAACTCCGTCTTCACCCAAGGCTCGAACTTGTATGCCATTCTATAAGTAAACAAGGATAGTATATTGCCCATCAAACTTATCCAACCTCATCCTTAGCTTGGGTCTGATCATAGGTAAAGATTTTTTTTTGTGATTGTATATGGCAATTAGAAATCGTATATCCCCATAGGCTCAGCTTGACCTCAACGTGTGTCCACAAGTATCTTCCTACATGTATGGTCAATTACCTTCATTAACATGCACATGAACTATTTTGATCCAACACTGTGATCCATTTTCTATCTCTTGCCAATGCCAATGGCCTTCTAAATAGGTGAACACATCTGTGATCTTGTTCATCTACCCATGACCTATAATTAAAATGTCTTCTATCATGACTTTAAAGGCTCTCATCAGGCATCTCTATCCCACATATCCAAACAACTCCATTTCAACCTAATGGGTTTTACAAACATCACCGTCATCCTCTACTCGAGGCTCAGCTCTCTAGCAAAATAATCTCCATGCCTGAGCTCAGCCTGCATCAATAATGATGAAAAGAGATCATTCATTTTTTTAACCTCGTTCAATTTTTCTCTTTGGTATATTCCATTCTCTTGATCTCAAGTCTCTCAAGGCTCGGCTTTCTCAATATTTAGCAACCTAAGACTTGGCTTTCTGTCACCACAGTCAAAACATGATAATACAGGCCGAATGGCCTTCGTGACTCTTCCTCTCCCTAAAGGAGATCCTCCCTTTCTATCTCTCCTCCTCTTACGCTAGCTAACTTGCAATTAATTTGTTTTATGGTTGGTCCAACGGATTTGATCAAAAAAAATAAATCAAAATCCTTTTCAATCTCCTTGAATCGTGCATTATCTTATAAAGGCTCAACTTCTCATCTAATAAGGAATTCTTCAACTATGCTGGACTCCACGCCATCCTTGGATGATTACAATAATAATAGGATTATTGAAATCCTTTGACAACTAATAAATCCATATAAAACATATGTAGGCCTTATTTCTCCTACACATGACAAGTATGAATATTTGAAAATATAACTTGGAGGGAAACTTATATAATTGCTTAGGCTAATGCCTATCGAAGGCTTATTCATCTAGTCCTTGCTAGATGCTCCTGCATCAATCTAATATTACCATCATTTATACTATATGTATAATTAAAATATATTTTATTATATATATATATATATATATAACTTAATAAAAATAAAAATAATAACAATAATAAATGGATTAATCTTCCTAAAAACCCTAGATTGAATTGACTGATAATGAAGCCTAGAATGTGACATTTTTTTCAAAGTTTACCATTTGAAAGTATGCCATCCTATGGACTATCAAACATTATTCTATCTTCTATCAATATTATATAATACTTATCAGATTTGTAAGCATGTTGGGACACCTATCATAACCAATTTTCCTTATATTTGGAATCCACTTTGGTTGTGCACATAGAGTCAGATTCATGGATGGAAATGAAACATTTATTGGGAATTACTAGTGTGTATTAGGAGGGTAAATGAAAGCACCATTTTATCTCCATGTAATGTCCTTGTCCTCTCAAAATACACTCACCATAAGGAATGTCATACTGCAGAACTACTTCCATAATGCCACTCACAGACTTTAGTCCCACATCGACTAGGTTGGAGGTTAAATAAAGCCTTCACATTGTAATGTGAAGATAGGTTTTAGGGCCTTATCCTAAATATAGGGGCCACATTCATGAGTATGCACCCACCCTCAAATACAAACGAGTGTTTAGGGGGAAAACCTAAGCATCCATAGGATTTAAGGGGACATTAAATCATCTTTTTGTTGATGTGTGTAGTTGATATATATTTATAATATTTAAATATATTAATATAATATATATTATGATTATATTTTAAATTTTTGGTATATAATAGGATTAGATATTATATAGTATTCTTATTTAGCATTATTTTATTTATTTATATTATATTAGTAGTAGTTGAAAAGAGTCATTTATTTAATCTTTAAAGGCATTTTCCCTTAAGTATTATTAAGATGCATTCATTTTACACATAGATTAACCATTTCATCTTAACTACAATGTGAATATGTATTAGTTTTGTAGTAAAGTAGAGAAAAATTAAATGATATTTCAACTCATAACAAATGATTTCATGGAAAAAAATAGAAACACTTATACCCAAAAAAACTTTCAACTATGACCTTAATTATATTACACATTAATATACTAATAGTTTCTCTAAGGGAGAAGGGAACACCATAAGGAATCACAAACATTGTCATGGGCACGTGTTGTGGTGTGTTATAACATTAAAGATGGGTGTTACATGTGGTAATCAGAAGATGGTGATTACACATCCCACCTACTCTCCATTTTTAATCTGTGTTTTTTCTACATGCACCAATCCATTAGTCTAATTTGTCTACTATTTATTAATTGTATGTTTGACATTGGGGTGTCATGTAGATGAATTTGAATAGCTCAATATTAAAGTGAAATGTTAATCTATCATGAGACAAGCCATTGAGGTCCTAGAGTCTATCATGTGGGTCCCATTCATCTAT
>JARHVA010002013.1:1627500-1695000 GCA_037957365.1 Torreya grandis | reverse complement strand
ATTTCAAAAATATAGATCTAGGGGATAAGATGGTTTGGGGCATGTTATCTCAATCATAGGTTTCTTGGAATAAACTATTGTGACATAAGTATTTTGGTAATTTTGATTCAAAAAATATCATATATGTGTAGAATCCTCTTAAGGGTTTTCATCTATATAAATTATTTTTTAAATGTCATTCTATAATTTCAAATCATGTTTCATGGACACTAAATAACGTGCACTTAGCTAATTTTGGAGGAGATTTGTGAATCGACACTAGCTAATCTAGAAAGGTCTAATTTTGGAAGATATGAAATATCTATTAACTGATACATGGGGAAGCAAGGTTTTCGATCATCTATAACCTCATCTTTGGGCTGAGATGATCAAGTGTAAATGGAAAAAGTTAGAGGATTTTCATTCTAGATAGGTAGAAGAAAATTCTATCTTGCATTTTAGAAAAAGGTAAATTTTTTATTTATAGAAAAGATGAATCTATACAATGGCTTGGTGTTAAATCTAGTAGTTATTATATGAACTTGGTCTATATGATGTCTGAATGCGAAGATGCTTCTTTTCACTAGGCATAAATGTTATGATGGAATAAGGTTATTTTATGTGAGGCTGATGCCTTCAAATGGTTAGAAACCCAAAATAAAATTCTAACCAGTGATAGACTTTGGAATATTAGGCTCAAAGGTTCCATCTTAGTACTACCTATGTTTTTCAACAGAATAAGATGATAATCATATTAGAATAATAATTTAAATAAGCATATTTATCTTATTATTTTGTTGTAACCATATTCATTTGGTTATTTCATGGGTAAGTCTATAATCACTTACTTCTGTGTGTTTGTTATATGAAACTAATTTGTTATAGAAGCTTTTTACTTGCCTATATATTAGGCTATCCTTTTGGTTAATAAACAATAGGTATTATTTTGAATTTATTCTTGTGTTAAACTAATTCAATATGGTTTCAAAGCTTATGGTTGAGGATGTTTGGGAGAGGATCCTATGAGGGAGTGATGAGAATAAAGGTTTTGTTAGGGATAAAATCCCTAGTGGAGACCTTGGTGATAGGCAGTGGAGAGTAAGTAAGAGAGATGTGTTTTTGTTATTTTAAAGTGTGTATGTGGAGTGTGTTGTTTCAAGAAGAGGAGAGGCATTCTAAAGAGAAGGTGACATTGTCAGAACACACCAATAGGTGATCTTATAGTAGAGTGAGCACACAAGCATTCTATAATAAAGATGAATCTATTTATACTTTAAAACATGCAAGAGAATGTGCAATAATTGTTTAATATATTAGACTACCTTGTTTACCAATTATCTACTATTCTCTATTCAATTACAATAGCATGGTAAAGAGAAATATCAAGGAGTAGCTGGAGTTAAATCTCTAGAAAACTTATAGTTAGACTGAGAGTAAATCATTATATAAATCATAAGAGAACTCATATCGGAACTTGGTTGAACTCAAATTAAAAATCAAGATGGAACTCACCCTCTCTTCAACTTAACCTTTTATCACACCTAATTAATCTAAAATTACATGTGTAGGGATTATACATTTAATAAGTAAATGAAATAATAAATATCCTACACCAACACCCCTCTGCCACCCCTTAAGCATAGCTTAGGTATGAGGAAATGAAAATATAGATCCAAGCAACAAGGTCTAATGAGGTATATATGCATAATACAACTCTCAATAATTGGGGTTAAAGGAGAAAACCCAGTGGGAAAAAACTCTCCCCCCGAAAGGAGAGACAAAAAAGAAGGTAGGAATAGAAAGCCCATACCAACACCCCCCTTCAGGCATAGTTTAGGTGGGTTATAAAATTGGGTTCTAACAACGAGGCTTGATGAAGTACCCAAATACATAGCGATGATCCCATTATCCAACAAAATATGAAGGATGTGTGCCTTCACAAAAAAAAGAGATAATCTATGCATAGAATTTCACATGGAGAATGATTTAGTAGGTCCCTTTATAATATATGTTGTCTCTTCCTTTTAAACGAAAGAAACCATGAGTAGTCAAACTGTTGAATTCCCCCTCAGGTGGAATGGAAGAAGGAATGATTATGTACATCTCTATAAAATGCTCAAATATCTCCCTACTAATGCTCAAATGTGCCAAAGTCTAATTAGGTATAATATGACTAAATGTATAAGATGGAAATGAAGAAGCATACTATGAAGGGGAGAGAATAGTTAGAGAAAAAGATAGACATAGAACATTCACTGAAATAATGTTCATGAGAAGTGAAGAGCAATGCTCAACAACCATCAAAACAAAAGATTGGTTTGTTGATGAAGCACTCGGATCTGCAAGATGAACATCTAAAAGAAAAGATGAGTCATCAATACTTCAATGTGTATACTCTCACTGAAATCAATAATGTCCTCTAAAATACAAGTCTATGAATTTACATAAGAATTGATGCAAAATCTGCAATGAGACAACAAAGGTCTAGTAGAATCTCATCTTGTAGTGAGGTCTCGACAGAAAGAACACTATCCACCATGGATGTATCATAACAAGGAATAAAAGTATGAGGATATAGTATAATAGTCTCTGAAGAGGTGATAGGAAGTAGAGGAGATGTGATGTAGATCTCAGTAGGATCTCTAAAAAGATACTATAGGATGCTCTAAATAGTGCATGGATACTCTATATATTCCACATGGCAGTGAAGATCCATGGAAACATGAAGTAACAAAGTGGCAAAATCTATGTCACAAGTATTGGCACACTTATCAAACTGAACAAGTTTAATGGATGTAAGAATATATCCATATAAGAATGGAATATGATTCTTGTGTGTGAGCAAGTGTTCCATGTAAGCACACTAGGAAACATAATTATCCTTCCCAAGAAGGATCACTAGAGCCAACATATCTCTCCTCGTATGGAGTCTCTATAATGGGATTGACATGACCAAGAGAAGACACTAGAGAAGTGCACAACTTCATAAAATACTCTACAATGAACCCTTAAAGCACTCTCCTCAAAGGAACATTGGGCATAGCCAAGAATGCATCCAAATAATAACCCATTGCTAAAGTAAGGGGAAAAAAATGGTGTACATTCTAGAGTTAGACTTCAAACTAGGTCAAAAATGAATCCATATAGATGAGAGTAATCAATGAATGAAGTATGCTGTAAAAAGTAGTAGGGCTCATACCCCTCCTTAATATAGCTCTTTATAACTTGAGCGCATTTTATAAAATAAAGTAGACCAATGGAAAGAGGATGAAAAAATATATACTTTTGAAAAAAGTCACACTCAATTCTAAGTTACTAGTAAAAGTTATAGCAAAATACATTTTCCATGATTAATGACCCATTTAATTAAATTGCCCTTAAAAGTTTAGATGATGAAATGTTTAAACACAAATCATATCATGTAACCACTCGTTACCTCCTCATGTCAACAAAAGTCAAAAATACTTGGATTTTTTTTAAAAAAATCTCTTCGAAGGGGTTTTAATTAAAAATACATGAAGCTATTTAAATAAAATTAAAGACGTGCTTTATTTTATAGTTCTTTTTAGGGAAATTTTTTAGGTTTCTAACTTTTAGCAGGGGATGTTAGGCACCAAATTAGGTTATAGCTTCCTTATCGAACCAAAGAAAAGTCGAGTATGCGCTGCTAATGGAGGTTTTCAGCTAGCTGTATGAAGACAGTGGTAGGTTGTTGGAGCGAACCAAGGGTCTGTGAGAGGACGGCAAGGGCCTGGCAGGCCGTGAATCTGCATGTAGGTCCTCTATGTCGATATCATCATGAGAAACATACAAAGGTGGATGGCTCAAAGGTTTTGAACTAGGAAGATGTCGATGTTTGTAGAACAAGAGCAGTAGTAGCAACAAAGAGACGGTGCATTTCATGCACCTCCGTTGTCACCAATTAGTAACTACTCAGGAATAAAATCGGCAGTCATAAACAATGAGATTCTGTAAGAGTTCTTGGATCACTCGCTTTGCGTTCCCGTTCTCTACTTGCCGGAGCCATTTATTTCCTATCAAGATATGCCCACATTTGATCTGCTTTCTTTACGTGCATCTTTACCCTAAGATTGAAGGTCCATAGGGAGAAGATTAGTCCAATTGTTGATTAAATTCGATTGGTTTTAGCTCCACATCCATGGGATATCATCGGAGCTGATACACGAGGCATAAGAGCAGATCAAATAAAACTGAAACTACCGCTGCACACGTAGTGTAATTAAGCACTCAAAAACACACAGTATATTGCGCTGCCATTAGAGGGGAAAACTCCAGCATGCAGTATATTATGCTGCCATGCCTAGCTGTGAGCTGTACGCCTCTCAAAATGTCTGCATGGA
Organism: Torreya grandis; assembly: GCA_037957365.1. Lineage (NCBI taxonomy): Eukaryota > Viridiplantae > Streptophyta > Pinopsida > Cupressales > Taxaceae > Torreya > Torreya grandis. The sequence continues at coordinate 1,690,660 of JARHVA010002013.1, read as the reverse complement.
GACCTAGAGTCAAACATGCTGCTGTCAAATACATATGGCATTTTGGATTATCGTGCAGGTCACCACATCATAAGATCTCCACGATTACTCACCTTACAACTATGAGGCCTGCAGTAGGACCAGTATATTGAACGCATGGTGACAATGCAAATCCAATGTTGGAATGCTTGGACAGAGGCACATCTATCACAGAAGGATCTGCCAAACAGTTGGATTAAAGTTTCCAAGATGCCATGCAATGGATTGGTTGTGTGGAGAGGGTGAGATGCAATGGCATAGAATGGCGAATCAACTCAATGCTTTCATAAGTTTCAAACCATTGACCAAGTAACAAAATCAGGTCGATCCTTCCTCCTCTCATTGTTGCAAAACTAAGTTTATACTGCCATTAAAATACATGTAGAAACCAATACCAACAATATGCAAATTCTTATTAAATAAATCAAAGAATACAGATTAAAAACCAAACAGATAGATTGATATTGGTCTCTGATACCATGTCAAAATAGGCTAGTAGGTGATCTTCTGGTAGAGTTATTACACAAGTATTTTGCAATAATGATGACCCTGATTGTATTCAGAAACATGCAAGAGGATGTGAAATAATTGCCTAATATATTAGACTACCTTGCTTATCAATTATCTGCTTTGCTCTACTCAATTACAATAATATGGTGAAGATGAATATAAAGGAGTAGGGGGAGTTAACTCACTAAAGAACTCATAGTTAGACTGAGTGTAACTCACTTTAGAACTCATAGGAGAACTCATAGTGGCACTCAGCTGAACCCCAGGTGGAACTCAAGATGGAACTCACCCTCTCACCCACTTAACCTCTTTTCCAACCTAAGTAAGCTAAAGTTAATTGTGTAGGAATTATCCAATTAATAAGTAAATGGAGTAATAAATGTCCTACACCAATAGGCATCCCAAGGGAGAGTGCATGTGGTATAATTTTTCATTGTTTGGATTCATCTATAAAACATCAAATCTATTGTTAGGATCAAATCAGAAGATGTTTCAATTACAAAGGAGGCATTTTGAACAAAGGGAAGTACCATTCTGATTTGTATAATGAATTTTGGCACAAGCCTAATGGTTTTTGTATTGTTATAAATCATTATAGAGAGTTAATAATGGGTTACATTGCAAATATACTAATTTTTATGTAAAACCTCTTGTCTACTTGTTGGTTGAACCACTTGGTTGAAGAACATGACGATAAAGCATGTCAATCTTCAAAACAAGCTACACATATTTTTTTTATTGGCTATTTTTTTATATAAAGTTTTATCCAATGTTTGAAAACCATCCAATCATATTTTATGTGTAATAATGATTTAAATTGTAGGTGAAATAATCTTGGATTTCCTTTTTAATCTTTAGAAAACATTATTTTTTGCCTTGACTAGATTGAAAAATCACGGTTAATTTTTTTGGGAACAAATCATAGATTAAAATATTTTGAAAAAAATTATAAATTCAAAACTTTCTATCCTCTCCTGCACAGAAAAATAATTTATTAAAATGGATTTTTAAACCTCAACATTTAATTATTGTTATCTTTTTATAGCATTGTTTTATGAGACAAAAACATTTAAATCTCACAAACTATAAATTAGTTTTTACTAAAAATTGGAAGATTTGTCCAATTTTATATTAGCTTCATTATACAAAATTATTATCGATAAAATTCATTATATTTTTTATGATTTAATTGTTTTAATTATAACTTATTAAAAATGGTTAGTTTGCAACATTTATTGTTGCTAGATTCTCATAAATTGGATGATAAAAAATTTAGATTTTGGAGTCATAGGATACTTACGATAAGTGAGTATAGGAATATTAATCAAATTGTTCTTGATAAAGAGTCTACACCAATTGACCAACCATGTGACTATGAAAAATATCATCATGAGGCCCACATGTTATTGAAACTATCTATGGTAGGTAATTTAACTCCAAAAGTTAGAAATGCTAACAATGCCCTAGATTTGTGGAAACACCTTAATAAAATATTAGGCATCTAAATTTGGTAGAATTTTGTAGTTGAAAATTATTTTATTTTCCACTAGATTTAATAAGGTGGATTTATTTATAAATTTTTTTTGTGGTTGATGGACACTTGTGATCAATTGAAAGTAGTGGAAAAATATATAACTGAGCAATATTCTCATTCCTCTAATTATGAAAAATTGACCATCTTCTTATGATTTTTTTATAGAAGTATTAAACATGATTCTTGAAACATAGACATTGGACTTTGATAACTTATCCACTCTTTTCATACAAAAGGAATGATGGTAGTAATAATACATATCTTTAACCTCTACATCTACACAAAGTTGTTTTGTAGCAAAGATAAAAGGCAAATGTTCATGGCCAACAAACAAAGATTATTCAAATAATGATAGAAGTGGTTCAAAGAAAACCAAGTGGAAATGCCTTTATTTCAAAAAAATAGGTCATTTTAGGAAAGATCATAAAAAGAGAAAAGATTATATGGCTAATTCAAACTAGAAATATAAATATGATAATATTGCAAAAAAACCAGAAGAAGATGCATCTATTGAATTTACATTTGTAGTAACACAAATCCAATCAATAAAGTTACAAAGATGGTATTTTGACTTAGGAGCTTGAAAAAATGACACGTGTCACCATGATTGGTATGTAAAATTTAGTGAGGATAATAGTAGTAATGAAATTATTTACTTGGGTGATGGATGAACACATAACATTAAGGTTTGTGGGGAAGCATAAATAATTTTTAACAATGAGTATAAATATACATTTTATAATGTCACATATGTAACAAATATGAATAAAAACCTTTTGTTTATTAGTGAAATTACTAGAAATAAATAATTGGTAGTTAAGTTTGAGATAAATAAATGTAATGTCACTATAATCAATGATAATATTACTGTTATAGGCATAAGGGAAAGGTATCTACATAAACTTGTAGATATTGAATCAATAGAATAATTTGCTTTAGCAAAAATTTAACAGTTTAGCTCTCTTTGGCATGAGAGCTATGGCCATTTGACTTATCAATATTTAAACATTTCAAGTTAAAATAAAATGGTTAAACTTCCATCTATTTAGGAATATCAAAATGTTTGTGAAGGTTATTAGTAGGGTAAATAGGTTGGACAACAATTTCCTACTCGTAAAACATGGAAGTCTGAATGTGTGTTAGATTTAATACATGAAAATATTCATGGTCCTATGAAAACTAAAACCATATTTAGTGCCCTTTATTTCTTGTTGATATTTGATTATTTTATCATAAAATGTGGTTGTACTTTCTTAATATGAAATATGAGTTTTTTACTAATTTTTGGCATGAAAAACACTAGTTGAGAATCATACAGGTATAAAGGTCAAGACATTTCAGTTAAAAAATGGTAGATAATTTATCTCTAAGTAGTTTAATAGATACTACATAAAGGAATACTACTCCTTACACTCCATAGTATAATGAAGTAGTGAAAAGGAGGAACATGACTATTATGGATATGGCATGGTGTATGGTGCAAATCATTAATGTTCTTTTTTGTTACTTTAAATATTCTAGAAAGAAGCTATCAACATGGTAGTGTTCATCTTGAATAGGATTCCTTATAGATCTTGATAGGATATTACTCTAGAAAAAACATGGTTAGGAATAAACTTGATGTAAATGATTTTTTCATTTTTAGTTGTACTTCTTTTGCATTAATTCCTAAACTGAAAATAATTGGTTTAGATGCCAAAAGTAAAAATAATTTTTTGTTGGATACTGTGAGAATTAAAAAGCATGTAGGTTTACTATATATTGATTCAAATAAGGTAATTTTGCATAGAGATGTCAAAATAGATGAAAAAATATCCTATTTATAAAAAGATGGAAAACCTATAAATACTAGTAATCTTTGGATTTATACTAATGATTGTAAATTAAGTTATAGTACTAATATGGTATAGGACTTAAAATGCAAACACCAAAATAGTCTAGATATATGGTAGGTCATATTATCACAATAGGTGATTCCTCAAGTTAGCATAAATGAGCAAAATGGTACTATAGCATAATGCGAGATATTCAGCAAGTGGATGTTATGATTTCTTTGTATGATATATCTATAAGGTCAATGAAATAAGTGGTGTATAATTTTGAGTAGGTAAAAACTATCTGTAAATACTAATGTTTCACATATGTTTTAGCCTAATAATTTTACATATTCTAAAGGGAATTTATAATAGGAATCCTCTATAAAATTTGAGTATGATACACTTATAAATAATGGTACTTGGGTTTGGTCTGAGCTACCCCAAGGTAATAAATCTATTGGTTGCAAATGGATTTATAAGGTAATATGTAAGATGGTTCTTTAGAAAAATATAAATATTATTTTATTGTAGAAGGGTATGCACAAGACGAGGGAGTAGATTATGAATAACCATTTATTCCTACAACTAAAATGGTAACATTGAGACTGGTTATATAATATGATACTCAGGTTGGTTGGCAGGGCTTTCAGATCGACGTTAAAGGTGATTTTTATAAATGGAGACTTAAAGGAGGAATTGTATATGGAATAGCCATAGCAATTCTAGGTTATTGGAAAATAACTTCTAGTTTTTAGGTTAGTGAAAACCTTATATGTATTTATGTAGGCTCTTTGAGCCTAGTATTTCAAATTTGACAAATTTCTTCGAGCATCTAGTTTTAAAATATGTGATGTAGAATATACTCTCTATGTTAAGAGAATTGATGATGACATAGTAATTATAGTTGTATATGTCATTGATCTTTCCATCAAAGGAAGAAATAATGATTTCATTAAATAGGTGATAGAAAACATCTGTAGTGTGTTTGAATTGACTAATCTAGGCATGCTTTAATATTGTCTAAGTATAGAGTTTTTGTTGTATTATAATTATGGTTAGTTTACTTTTGTATCTAAAATAAAATATGTCAAATATTTGATAGATAAATTCATAATTAATGATTGTAATCTAGTAGCTACAGCTATGGATGTTGGGATAAAACTCTCAACTAACACTGATTCACCATTGATCAATGAAATAATGTATCGATGATTAGTAGGTGGTTTGATTTATCTTACTATTACTAAACTAAATTTATGTTTTGTAGTAAGCTATCTCTCACACTTCATGGATAAACCACATGAACAATATTGGCAAAATGCATAACATGTTCTTATATATGTCAAGGGTACTATTGACTTTAACATTATGTATAAGTAATATATTGAATTTGATATAATAGAATATATTAATTCAAATTAGGCAAGATCAGTTTTATCTAGAAAGTCTACAACATGTTATATATTCACTCTTAGTTTAGGAGGCTTTTCATTTTAGAGTAAGTTTTAGAATATAATAACATTATCTTTCAATTAAGAAAAGTATTAATTAATTTTTAGTATAAGAAGAGAGTTATTGTAGATTCAATCAGTATTGGAAGGTGTTTAACTTGATTCAATGGCACATAAACATATCAATTATTATAACCAAAGTGTTCTAAATATGGTGAAGAATGCAATATTTAATGCTAGGACAAAACACATTGAATTTCACCATCAGTACATCTGATAGTTGGTTTATAATGAAGACATAGTCTTGACATTCTCATACCTTTGAGAAACCAGCTGATATAATGACTAAACCTTTATATTAAAAATATTGTAAAATTTTGAGATAATCTTGGAATTATTTCAAGTTCAGTCATTTAGGGAGGGTATTAGAATAATAATTGTAATAAGAATATTTATCTTACTATTGTTTGTGGTTATTTTGTTATAACCATATTCATTTTGTTGTTTAATAGGTAAGTCTATAATTACTTCACATTGTGTGTTTGTTGTAGCAACCCAATTTGTTATAGGAGATTATTAATTGCCTATATATTAGCTATCATTTTGGTTAATAAACACCACATATTATTTTCTTCTCATTCATGTATGAAAATATTTTGATAATTCATCTCTTTATTTGATGTTTCTTTGTTGCTAAATGTCAGAACTAGTTATGGCAAGGCTTAGGTTGAGCTAGGCTAGTCTGACATCTCTCTTAGAGGATTATTATCCATAGAATAAAGGTCATTTTAAGTGTGAATTTTCCATCCTTTGGTGGCTTACCCACCCATTCTAATTTGGACTCTCAAAATAAAGAAATGAATAATTTTTGAAAATAAATCTTGTTAGTTAAAAGAAATATTACATAGAGTCAAGATTGTGATGTCTGATCTTGGGTCAACTAATGCCAAAATGTGTGTTGGAAATCTTCATATATGCCACAAGAAGATTATTTCTAGCTAGCCACTACTGAAATCTCTACATGTTAATGGGTCAAAAGTATTTGGTAAAAACATTCAAAGGGTGAATAATGTAGATTATATTCTACCTCCCCTTAGAGTCTTCAAAAATAATTTTGATGGTGCATCTCATGACATTATTGGATCCTTATGGGTATGTTATATCATATATGATTTTATTATAACTTTGATCCTTGCATATTCTTCCCAATTAATTGACAAAACCAACAGTAAAGTGAAGGATTGATCAATGTCCTTTGGGATAAATATGGTGCTTCAATTTCACTTTTCTAAAGTGATTATTGAAGGGGAATCCCTAGTTTTTATACACAAAATTCACAATAGACTTGGATTTTTCAAGACACATCAAAAATATTGTAGGGTAGGCCTACGATAATTTAAATTCTTTTTCACACTAGGAAAATAATCATTGCTACCTTAAACTAAATTTTGAAGTAGCTTTTCTATAAAATCAAGGTATTGAGGAGGGTGATGACATTATTAGTGACAAATCTTGGGGTACGTGGCTAGTTTCCCTTATTTGATTCTAATTTATAGACACATTAGACTTTGATTGGAATGATTAGTGGATAGTTGGTGATTGTTTCAATTTTATGGATCTAATCATTTATGATTATGTTACATTAATGACTATGGGCTCATTGAGCATTTTAATCATGGAAATCAAGGTTTATGATTAAGATTTATTACCTATTCATGTTGCTTATGTGTGGTGTTTTTTTGAGTTTTATAGCTATTTGAGAAGATCCTTTCCTAGACTTTTAGTCCAATGGATTTGTTCATGCAACTAGCTCTAAAAGAGCCCTTAGTGAGGGTTGTTGTGAAGTGTTGAGATATGTATTTTAAAATATTGGTAAGTAAAATTAGAATCAATCATATTTTCTTGGTGTGATCAGGTTAAATCATAGATTCCACTAAAATAGTGGTGGGAATTTTTTTCCTAAAAAGGCCACTAAGGGTGAAGGTGAATTCATACCAAACATCACACTGTTTTGGGAACTTGTCAAGATGGTGGTAGAAGGGATGATTAGACCTAGGTACTAAGTAGTTTGGTAGAATATATTGTAGACTTACCTCTAAAAATCCAAGTCAATCTCCTAATTTTAGGCAAGGAAACAAATAGAATCATAGCCCCCTCTATGTTTAGGGAATTGGAGGTTTATTTAGTGAAATGTTTGGCCTTCATGGCACTAATTCAGGAGCTCACCAGGGCAATAAATTTTTTATGAAGGTATTTCCCTATCATTAAAATCATGATCATGAGGGTATATATATTATCACTAGGGATGATGTTGGCTCATCGTTTCTCAACTCGATTGTGAAATGTGGCTTGATTGCTAACTAGGCATTTAGGGGTGGAAGGGATTTGCTACCCCCTATTCATTATTTGGTTAGGGAAATTTAGTTGGAGAATGTATGTGAAGTGGATGTTTGGATTGGTCTAGGTTTTGAATAAGGAAGTTTTTTGGAGTCTAGTGCAAAGGTGGTCATAGGTATGCTAGAAGAAGTGACATAGGATGGAGTGACAGTGCATGGTGCTAGTATCCTATGGTGGAAGATGAGAATTAGGTGGTCTTTCTTGGGGGGGAATAGATCTAAATTAATGTCTTTGCCTTTAATTGGTATGGTTGGTTTCTATGTTTTTTTTACTGGATCGTTATGTATTAATTTTTTCATGGTTTATGCATCTATAGATTAATTGTTTTAGGCATGTACTTAGTCTTGTTTTAGGGTTGGCCTATGATGGAAGATTTTGAATTCTCATTCCCTCATGAATTTTTTTTAGGAAAATGAGGTTTTTGGCTCAAAATATACTATGGTTGAGGTTCCTCATACAACCCTAAATTATATATATTCTTAAATTAATAAATCTAGTTTGGTTGTGTAGGAAAAGTCAAATTCATGGATTGAAATAAAGCATCTATGCGGAGAAAATTTGTGTTTGATAGGAGGGATAATGCAAAAACCATTTTATTTTTATGTAACATCATTTTCCTCTAAAAATACACTCTCTTCAAGGAATGCGATACCAAAAAATTAGTTTCCCAATGTCAATTATGTAGACACCTAAAATGGGTACAAATGGCTTCATATTAGACTTCAAATTGATTCTTACCAACCATTTTAGATTAAGCCTAAGAATCACTGAACACCCCAAATATGCTTGTGTATACTTCATAAAATCTTATAATCATGTTGAGACATCCCTATTCTTGGTATCCTATTGTAAACAATAAAAACCTCTCATGAATTCATCTCCAATCATTACATAGAATTTAGCCAATAGACCAATTAAATGGGGTAAGTACACACATAAAATCAAAACTTGGAAATGCTAAAGTCCTAAACCAAATTAACTAACATACTAAACCTAATTAAAATCTTTTATGAATTATCCATGAGCAATTAATGAAATTCTAAAAAAAGAATTTCAAAAACCAAGAATATCCTAGGAATTCATAATTACCTTTTGTGAGTTGTCAAATATCTTAAAATATCACACCCATGCCTATTCATTGTTAATCATGAGGTTTTGACACCTTTTAACTCTACTAGGGTTAATTAACTAACATATGTTAGGTTTCATCCCATTCCAAGATTTAACTGCAGTCTAACTCACCTTGAGTTGGGGTTAGTTCCTAAACCTATAAACACAAGAATTTATCAAGCTTCATTTGGAGAGCTTAGAAGATAATATAGTTATAATGAAGGATTTAGTGCATGACTTAAATCCAAATAGTTATAATTCCAAAATCATAAGACAAATCAGAAGCTAAATCCTATATCAAGCGACAAGACATGGTGTGAAGGAGAGAAGGAGATAGTTAAGCTCCCTTACCAAAAACTCTTTGAGCATAAATCTAACAAGGCAAATGACAAATAATTTTTAGCATTCAAGGAAGGTAAGGATATTATTGTTCTTTACATTTTAGTTGTGATTTTCATTTGGTTTTGTTTATTATGCTCCTCCTATGATCTAGGCCTAGATATGTTATGCTTTTTAGTGTGTTTATTTCATTATTTTATGAAAACTAACACTTGATCTAACCTTCTCTCTTGAGTCAAATTCCTATTATCACAACTAGCATATGTCTTGGCTCTCAAGTGGGTTTGATTTGTAAATTTCTAAGACTTTAGTCTCACATCAACTAGGTTAAATGTTAAATATGTGTTTATATTGAAAATCCTTCGCATTTCAATGTGAAGATAGATGACTACGCCCCCTCCTCAATAAAGGGCCCAGCCATGAGCATTCACTAACTGACAAGGACCTCTGAGTGATAAAGAGGAAAACCTTGAGAATCCTAGAGAAACAAGGAGACCCCAACCCTTATTTTTTATTATGTGTTAATTTGATAAATAAATTATAGTATTTAAATATATTAATATAATAAATACTATGATTATATATTAATATGTAATATATATAAGATTAGATATTGTATAGTATTATTATTTAATTTCATTAAAATGAATACATGTATTATATTATATTATTATTAATTAAAAAGAGTCATTTATTTAAGCATGAAAGGTATTTTCCATAAATAATTCTTAGCATAGGTCCATTTTGTGTAAATATTAACCATTTGATCATAACTTTCATGTAAATATATCTCAGTTTATAGTGGAGTAGAGCAAAATTTAACAATGCAGCAACTCATGATATCTAATTTCATGTCAAACCATAGAGATACTTGTACCCAACAAACATTTCAAGTATGGCCCTCATTATATTACATATTAATATATAATCATAGTATATATTCTATTAGTATATTTAATTATTGTAATTATTATTTTTTACTTAGTACTAGCTTTTGATCAGAGCTATAACCACTTTTGGGGCACAAACTAGGGGGCAAGTCCCTAAAAAAACTATTGAACCATTATAATTGGATAAGAAATGATCACATTTGAAACCATAAAGTAAAAGGCCACATCTAACCTATAACTTCACTATGAGATTCAAATTTGGGTGGCCCTGGGGACAACCAAACCACTTCACCAATCCTTCTACATCTCATTGGATAAATATTCTAATTATTAATATTATATTATATTATAATTAAAATTTCAAGATAAACTAAAAGGGATGTATATTTGTGTTTTGGTAATGTGTTATTTTATAAAGTAAAATAGTTTAAATTGATATTTGTACCTTATTTAAAAGCTATAACCAATGATCCAATCAAACCTTTTGTGTATGAAATGGTAAGAAACAATAGTATTATAATCTTACGGAGGTGATGTTTATTCCTTTATAAAATGTGGCAATCAACTATGAAATAAAGGGTCCATTTTCTACACCAAAAGGTTGAATGACATGGTCTACACACATTGCAAAGGGGACTGCATCTTGGTAGGGCAAAATCATCTTTGATAGGTCTCTATCTACTAACAAAGGTAGATGAGTATGTCATGAGAGTTGATTTGATTTTGGTAGGTTTTTATGTCCAACGTCAACTTGAATTAGTGTTACAATGGTGTTGATATGGGGATAAGATAAAGAAAGTAATTAATTAGGCTTAAGAACATGCATACTTATCTTCAAAATGGAAACATGTATGTCGAATAAGATATTATTATTTATTATTATATCATATATAATTGTATTTTATTTTATTGTCCCCTTAGTGTATGGTATCCATTGAATTGTAGGTATGTATGTTCTTGAGGCTAATTAATTTCTTTGTGTGTCAATATATCAGAAACATAGATGAATGAAATCTATAAGATAGATTATGGAATGTTAATGTATTGTGCCAACATCAATTGCAATGTAATGCTAATTCATGTTTCACATCACATGTAGATTTATATAATAATTTAATCAAAGAATAGATGTAATATTTTTTTAAATAAAGTGAGGACATGTTAAGCAAGGGAGTGTAAATTAGTATAGTGATTGATCTCATATAATATTGCAATTTTATATGTTATATTATTATTTTTTAATCGATACTTGGTTTTAATAGGACCTTTCCTAAAAACAAAAATGTTCATAAAACTATATAGGCCTAGACTAATAGTAAAAACCATCAGTGCATACAACCAACAAATTACAAACAATAAAAACTACTAGAAATAATTAAAAATACTTCTAAAATACAACAAATAACCAAATTTACAAAAAAATAGAAAATTATTTCTTATTGAGTCTCATCTTTTCTTACATTGATGTGAGAGAAAAGTGCCCTAGAATGGGAACTAGGTATGAGATGACCTTTTTTCATACTCATAGCAACTATCCATTCTTTTGATTAATAAAAATACACGAATCTATACTTGTAAAGATGTACCTATCTTCCGATGAGAGTCTATAAGCTTTCTTATATTCTAACCTTGTAAAACTCTTATCAACTAAACAACTAAACTTTAAAATTGGTAATGGCTTCATCAGATGTGGAAAACTTAAATCATTACTCTATGTATTTCATGGAACTTCGCTAATAATATTATAAGGAACATAAAAAGGATGAACTAAAAGATAATCCTCCTTAGCATCCTTCCAACATGAAAAATCCACTTTACACTAAGAAATAAGGAAAGAAGCATCTTAATGGCCTTTTTGGAAAAATCTCTGACATCTGAAAGGTTACCCTTCTTAATCTTGGGTTTGATTCCATTAATGATCTTTGACCTTCAATTCAATGGATTTTAGGATATTTTGATAGATATCAAAATAGACAAGAATTTTGGTGAAGGTATTTCATGAAAACTTTGATGTAGAAGAACCAATTTTTAATAGATATCCTAGAGTTATACAAATGCCTAATAGATATTAATTATCCCAAAACTGAAGTAAGAGATATAGAAATTTCACCCAAATAGGCCTAACAGTGAGGTAATCAAGAAGAGGATTAAAGGAAGGAATCTAGGGTTTCATAAAAAGGAGATGTTGATCTTAGCTTCATGACTTAGTCTAAATAAACTTATTATGATCTAAAAGACTATTAAAACCCACAATAAAATATCCTCTGTCCCAAGGATACATTTTTAATCTATCCTCCATTAGAGGTCACCACGAATTAGAAATTCATTGATGAAAAGAAGGGAGGCTGGGATAAAATGTATCAAATCTACAAACTAGACCCCATTTTAAATATCATTCCTCAGTTTTCAATACCTCTTTGAGAGCCTCGTCTATAAAACACTCAAATAAAATGGTCTTAGTAGTGCCCACCACTATTTTCTAACCCTCCAAAACCAAATTTACAAAATATTTACCACTTGTTAAATTTGATTCTAAACCTATCACACTAATGGACACCCTAAATGAAGTGAAGGAAGCATTTGAAGCACCACTTAAATTATCTACTTACATCACCTTTGTATTTATTTTCATCATATTATCTATCCATATAGATTTAGGGAAACCTCCTATCTTCTCCTTCAAGTGTTTGTAACTAACTAAATCTCTATGCCTTGTAATACTATTGCATTGAAGTTACCATGAATTTGAAGCTTCATGCTTACCCAACCATCCATCATGCTTAGGAACATCTCTAGAGTTTACGAAAGGAGATAGAGGCATTATGGAATGTATAACAACCAACTCTAGATATATTAGATATTAACATTGAAAAATTCCCATATATAGCATATTATTATTATTATATTATATAGTACTATAGTAAAACAATTATACAATGATATAATTAAAAATATTTATAAAAAATAATATGATTAGTTATTAGCGTTATTATATTTTATAGAAAATATACACCTAAATACATAATATTAATAAAAATAACATTAGATTAATCTCCCTAAAGACCTAAGATTGAATTGATTAACAATGGCTAGAGTTTGACAAAAAAAAATTAAGTTTACCATTTGAATGTATGTCAACCTATGGACTATCAAACATCATGTTCTCTTCTATCAATATTAGATTATCCTTATCATATTTGTAATCATGTTAGTACACCTATCATGATATGTTTTCCCTATTTCAATTTATGGATTCCACTTTGGTTGTGCAAGAAAAGGTAGATTCATGGATGGAAATGAAGCATTTATGGGGAGTAAATTGGTGTGTGTTAGGAGGGCCAATGAAAGAACCATTTTCACTATGTATAATATCCTTGTCCTCTTAAAAGACACTTTTTGCAAGGAATGTTATACTTAATAATTTTTTCCCCAATGCCACTCAAAGATGGCTTGGCTTTCAAATGGGTTTACTTTGAAAATGTTAAGGCCTTTAATCCCACATGAACCAAGATGGAGGTTAGTTATTTTTTAATACTCAAAATCCTCCACATTGAAATGTGATTATAGTCAGCATGTATCCTTCCATAAAAAAGGGTCCCCAAACACAACCATTTACTGACCATCATAGAGAAAGGGATGACAAGGAGGAAAACCCAAAGCATCCCAAAGAAAAAAGGAGATGCCCAACCATCTTTTTGTTGACGTGCATTTGATAGATAGTTATAATATTTAAATATATTAATATAATATATACTATGAGTAAATATTAATATATAATATATAATAAGATTAGATATTATATAGTATTAATATTTAACATTCTTATATTTAAATTATTATATTATATTATTAGTTGATAAAAAGATTCATTTATTTAACCCTGAAAGGATTTTTCCCTCGAGTATTATTAACATATACTATTTTCATGCACGGATTAATCATCTGATCATAACTATGATGTAAATATGTCTTGATTTTTTAGTGGATTAGAGAAAAATTTATTGATGTGGAAACTCTTAATAGTTGGTTTCATGGAAAACCACAGAGACACTTGTATCCAACTAACCTTTCAATTATGGCTACAACTATATCACATACTAATATAAAATCACAATATATTATATCAATATATATAAATATTAGTATTATTAGTATTATATTATATTACAATTGAAATTTAAAGATACACCAAAAGGGTCATAATTTTTTGGTTTGTTAATGTACGATTTTATAAAGTGAAATAGTGGAAATCAACATTATTACCTTACTCAAAACTTATAAATAATGACCTCATCTCACATTTTGTGCACAGAGAGGCGAGAAAGAATAGCCTTATATATTTATCGAGGTGATAGGGGAAAATGTGTTTGTGTATTCATTCATATTAGGTGGTAATTAACTATGTATGAAAGGGCCAATTTTGTACACCAAATATAGATTTACATGATCTACACACATTACAAAGGTGTCCATAGCTTGGTATGGTATAAACATCTTTTATTGGTCATTTTGTACTACTAAGGGTTAATGAGTACATCATGAGAGCTAATTTGATTGTGGCAGGGTTCCATATCTGATGTTTGCTTGAATTAATGCTTCAATGGCATTGATGTGCAGACAAGACACCTAGAAAAAATAATTAGGCTCAAGAACATATGTAGTTGTATTTAAAAAGGTAACATGTTTGTTGAATCAATTATTATATTATATATTATTTTATGGGCCCCTTGGTGTATGATTTCCATTAAATTATAAGTATGTATGTTCTTAAGGCTAATTAATTTCTCTACATGTCAATATAACACCAACATGGATGTGTGGAATCTACAAGATATAGAATGGGATGTTGAAATATTATCGTGACATTAATTGCAATGAAAGACTAATTCATGTTTCACATCAAATGTAGTGATATACAATAATTTAATCATAAAATAGATGTAATATTTGGTTTTCATAAAGTGAGCTTTCTCTAAGCAAGGAAGTCTAAATCAGTATATCCATTGATCTCATATAATATTACAATAATATATATTATATTACTATTATATTAATAGAGCTATAGTAAAACAATAATAAAATATTTATAATTAAAATACATTTTATAATACTATTATATATTATTAGTATTATTGCAATTTATAATAAAATATATACCTAAATTCATAATATTAAAAGTAACAAAAACATTATTGGATTAATCTTCCTAAAGACCCAAGATTAAATTAATTAACAATGGCTAGAATGTGACACTTTTTTTTAAGTTTATTATTTGAAAGTATGTCAGTTATGGACTATCAAACATCATGTTATCTTCTATCAATACTTGATTATCCTTATCAAATATATTATCATTTTTGTACATCTATCATGATCTATTTACCCTATATAGTTGTTATACTTGTCAGCATGTGTAGAGTAGTGTACATGTTAGCTATTACCACAAGACCTAATGTGCCCAACTTTAAAACTTTGTAGTGAAATATAGATCTGTACAATGTTATTGTGTGATAATATTATCATTTAGTTGAGTATGATTTTTTGTTATGAAAATCATATTAATATTTGTAGATAAATCTAAGATTGATCAATAATCAACAAAATTTTATTTCAATCGATAAATTCTCTAGCATGGAATTTACACTATATCACCAATGGTGACCCCTTACATATCCACATGGCATGTACTTTGGAAAATATTTGAGACTCACTTCAACCATAACAAAAAAACTATGATAGATTCCATAACATTGATTTATTTCTCCCACATCAACAACATTCTATTTTTTATTTTATCTACATATTAGATGTGGAGTCCTTATATAATAAAATAAAATAAAGTGAATAAAATATGCCATCACCTTGGAAGCTACAAAACCCATTTTAATGGGTACAAAGAATGTAAATCCAATAACTACCGTGAAGTAGGGGCATACATTTGATATGAGATATTAGATATATAATATACCCTAAAATATACTATCATTTCCCCTCATCATTGCCACACATATCACCTTAATATATGTGTAGCATAGATGAACATAATTTTCAATATAGGTTTTGAAATCTCAATGCATTGTTTTCATATCGACAATATTGTAACACTTATTCGAGTCAGATAGTAGACGTGGATATTTCACACAATCAAATCAGCCTCATGTCATACTAATTGATCCTTGACAGTAGAAAACATCCAATCAAATAACTTTCAACCTTTTAAGTTATGAACCCCTTCATAATGGGTGTAAGTCATGCAAATATAATAGTCACCCTAAATATAAGTTTGTGTAGGATATTATTTCCCCTCACCATCATCACCAAACTAATCTCCTCAAAAATAAGAAGCATGTCCACCATAAACCATATCCATTATTTTTTAGGCCAAAACCATATATATCTATAGATGGATTACATTGGGAACGTATTTAGAAATATAAATCATGAACCACCATAAACATCTGAAGTGAGTTTGTGCAACCTAATTGTGTATGTATACCAATTAGGATATAATTCACCATGCACTATTTTAGTTTATGATGGATTGCTTTAATTGAGGTAAAATATAATGTATTTTCCCAATATATATGTCAAAATTACAATCAAATTGGTTTTTACAGGGGCCCATCTATATTAGCTATTTAAAAACCCTAAAATGTTCATGTCGATCCAACTATGGGGTGATCAAGTTTTTGTATTTATTATTCTAATGGCGATATTATTTTCATTATAATGGCACTAGAAGAATTAGAGACAACTAACAATAATTTGAAATTTTAGGTTTGCAATTTTGGATTAAAAAATAAATTGGATATGGGTACATATAAATAATAACAAAATTGAAGTTCAATCCACTAGGGTGATCAAACATAGTGTATTATTTAGATTTATTGGTATATTATAGTTTTTTAACTATAGGATTAACATGCCTTGCGTCCATAAAAAATGAGTGCATCACTTATAAGGTGGTGAATTATTTGATTAGATGATTTATATTGTGACAGATGAACAAAGACAACATTCCACTCGTTTGATTGAAAAAAGACTCCATGTCTGACCTACAAATAAAACTGGCATTATATTCTCATTCGCTATTGTGATAATACATGTATGTAAATATTCAATTCAAATAATATATTTAACATTAAAACTTGAAAATTTAATAGACAATATATTAAGTGTTATCAATAAAGTATATATTATCTTATCTCACTTATGCTCTTCCTATATGTCTATTATTGCCACCTCTAACGTCTTATATTAAATATAAATATTCAATTCAAATAAAATATTATAGTTTATAACTTCATAATCTAATATATTATAAATGATGTATTATCCTAAATGTATAGCTTATATGGTCTCTCTTTCCCTCTTCTTATATGTGTGTAATTCACACCTTTGACATTTCCTAATGTCTCAAAGTAATTATATGCCTACTAAAAAAATATAAATCATTTCACCTATATGGAAAAGGAAATCTCAAACATTTTGTTAGTTTTTTGTAGTAACCACTTGAACTTTAAAATCCATGTGACACATGTCTTAGCACCATTTGGTGATATTACATGCATGGAAGACTCGAGTACCTCAACTAGACAACCTCCTTTCTAATATCGAGGCCAAATGGATGCACACTAATATTTTCCATATTGACAACAATTAGTCCAAGAATAAAAATTATGTCTCATAATCCCCAGTGTCTAATAGTCTGTGAAGCCATGGGATATAATCTTATACATAGGGTTCCACTATTTTAAAATTGTCGTGTCGTCCAAGCTCGGCTTCATGTTGTTTGAACGTTCATTCTTCATGTACCCCTATCTCATGATTATTTTCTATCTATAATTTTTGAAAACACTCAGATACATTCAAATTACTTCATGAGATCATTTTACATGAGTGCACGATCCCTCCTAGCAGGGTATGAGCTACTTTCGTAAAAAGGGAAGACTCAAAATGTGCACTCCACTTCCACTTCCTTTTTTTATAAGTAGGTATTGACATTTTTAGAGAACAAATTTATATTTGGGGGTTCCTTACAATAAATGACACATCATAAAGGTTTTATAATGTTGAAACACTTAATTTTAGCGAAACATTCATTCTAAGTCAAAGTCTATGACAAAACATTAAGAATACAGGGTTAATAATTAACGAACCATAGAACTTTATACTTTATACGAGATTAAATAGGGCCCATATGGAATACTTAAATAAGGCACACATCCTTCCCCTACACATACTGATTGACAATGGCACCATCTCTGCATTACATCACCCATATATACTAATTTGGTCCCTATGGTCATTTTATGACTGCCAAGTATCCTCTTCATATTTTCTCCAATATCTATTGCATGTACACCTAGTTCACGTTATTCTCATGTTCACTATATGCTTAATAGGTGTCAAGTCTATGTTTGGTTCATGCCCTGGTGTGACTCCACCTATGTTTGTTTGGTTCCTACCTCAGTTTGACACATGATGCATGTCGTGATAGATTTTTTTTGCCTTGCCAAGTCTAAAAGGTGTTGGGACTAGTAGGCTCAACTTGACCTTCACTAATATATGGATTGGGTGAAACACAATCTAGGAATAGACTTAATCATATGCTCTAAAACTATCTTCACCTGGAATGAAATTGAAATATCATTCATACTATGATTGGGAACCTATGGTTAAGATTAAACCTAGGTTATGTATTAAAAGTCTATGTTTAAGGTACATAAACATGACAATAATGAAACAAATGCAGTAGTTGATTGAAAGACCTTTTCACTGGGAATTCTGAAGTCCATCTTAGATGGTCACCGACCATCGTGTAACAAAATAAATTTATATGTTTCCCAAAGAAGTAAAAATGCTTAGGATATAAGGAGGCAAAATAAAAAACATATTAGATAAATAAGAAGACTTTACCCCACCCTTTTTTCACTCTATATAGAATTTATTGTATTCCTTTCACCTAATTTGGGCCGATACAAATAGGAAGTATGTCCACTATAAACCATATGCCCACCCTATAATGTTCACGTTGATCCAAATATGGGTGTTTATTTTTTTGTCTTTATGATTTCAATTGTGATGTGATTTTCATTACAATGCCACTAGAATAATTAAATTCAACCAATAGCAATTTTGGAAATTCTAGTTTGGGGTTTTGGATAAAAAATGAATTAGACATGGGTATATGCAATGAATAACAAGATTGAAGTTCCATCTATTGGGGTGATCAAACATGGTGTGTTATAATAGATGAAAAATGATGTCACTACTTTACTTGGACATTTTACATGAAAATCATAAACAATAATCAATATTGTAATTCCAAACATTCGTGCACAACGTATGGTGTAAACTTCTTGATAGATTGTGTTTGTGTAGTTGTAGGATTAACAAGTCTTGCATCCATAAAAAGGGGTGTAATGCTTGTAAGGTTGTGATTTTTTTGATTAGACAATTTCTACCATGACAAGTGAACAAAGAAAACATGCCACTCATTTAATTGCAAAAAGGCTCCATGCCTGAACTACAGGTCAAACTAGCACTATATTCTCACCAGATATTGTGATAGCAAATTAATGTAAATATTCAATTCAAATAATATATTTAAATTTAAAACGTGATTATTTAATAAATATTATCATTAAAATATATATTAGCTTATATCATTTGTGTTCCTCCTATATGTCTATTATTCCCACTTTTAACTTCTTGTACTAAATGCAAATATGTAATTCAAATATAATATTGTAATTTAATACTTGATAATATGATACATTATAGATGATGTATTCTCACTCAAGAACAATCTAGGTAGTCTTGCTTGCCCGCTTTTTATGTGTATAATTTACACCCTTAACATTTCATGTATCTTAGATTAATTGTGTGCGTGAGAAACTACACTAAAAATCAATTCACCCAAATGGCAAAGTAAAATACTGTGCCATATAAAATTTTCCCCATACTTGTCAAATATTCAATTCAAGTAATATACTTAAATCTAGTACATGATAAGTTAATAGATACTAAATTAAATGTTATTGATAGAAATAACAACAAAATCTTTAAATATTTGTATCCATATGTATTTGTACAAGTACATCCCAAAAGTCCATATTTAATTTGCATTGCTCAAATTATATATTTAAAAAAAAAATTATTTCAAATGGAGCTAAGATCTATTATATTTATTATTATATTAAAATATATTACAATAACCATTACATAAGCATTACAAACTATCTGTGTATTGTCAATTTAATTGTTGCTTAATGTACTATATAATATTTTGTTTATTATAATAATTCTAATAATATTTATACTAATTACACTATGTTAATATTATTTAAATTAATTAAAAATATTATATATAATATTAATTTTTATAATATAATATATCCATAATATATAAATTATTAATTTAATAATATATTATATTATATATATCATTTATATAATAAAATATGTATTAATAATAAACTTATTATAATTTAAAATATAATTTCATAAATTAATCAACAATGTATAATCTGAAGGTGGTATGCTACCGTTGAGCAAAGAAACTATCTTAGATATTTCTTTTGGTCAGCCTATGCATAGATTCGTGTTGGAGACCAATGACTAAATTGGAGCATTCTGTCTACCTGAGCTTACGTTTGGATATAGTCTATATTTATAATTAGTCCCGTCGGTGAGAGAAAATCCCAACATGTCATCAACCATGAACTTTAAATTCCCTGCAGTTAACAATACAAAATATACTGATGATATTTTTTGCTGCTCTATTCCATGTTTGTGGGCGCAGTTACCAATACCATCGTGGCAGGTTTCCCTTCCCATCAACACTTCAAACCCTTGCATCTGAATTGCTTTCGAGATTATGGCAACATTTCCATAAGGCATGCCTTCTATGGGCAAGGTCACATTCAACTGATCGTAGGGGTCACGACGTCATCTAGCATGGCTTCTAACATTTACTGCACCTACTGCTAATGCCTGCCAAATATCGATTTCACTTTTTTGTCCTACCTCTCAATACATGTGTGTCAGGTGCATTCTATTTACCATTTTTTACAACCTGTATTTTCTTTGTTTAAAGAGTCATTTCCTTTAAAAAAAAATTGTTGTTACATTTTAGACGTGTATCACACATTGAAGCGTTGAACCCACTTACTAGGTGAACATACCTACCAACTTGATCTTAAAGGAAGCAAATATGTATAAGATTTTTAGATGGAATATATCTTCTCAGGGCAAACTATATTGTAAATGGCATGTGTGAAACTATGCATATCTTTCTTTCTTTCTTTTTTGGTCGGTTTGTTTGTTTGTGTTGATGATACGGTGTTCCGAATTCAGTTCTGGATAAAAATATTTTTCTGTCAAAGGGCTTTAAAAAAGATTATCATTATTTGGTACTTTTTAATGTAAATGATATTGTTTCGGTTCATGTATCTGTCGTTTTTGTCTAGCTATCTTGAAGTTCTATATTCCACCACTACTTATCATTTTTCTTTACATCAATTTTATAAATATTTGAATAAAACATGATTAATTTTAAATATTTATTTGTTATGATATTCAAGCTTTTACGTTACTCATATAGTCGACTACGATAAATTTAATGGCAAGCATCTAAAATATAGATTGCGGTTATATGTGTAATGTGTTACAATTATAGTTAGTTTCTTTCTGATGTTAGTGCAAAAATTTAGATCTCTTAAATGAGCCTTCATGCATAGGAAATTTAAAACGGGAAGGAAGTATACTTGTAGGATTTTAATTACGGAGGGTACAGAACAATTGATTGGTTGTATGTTTTCTAAAAACTCGTTGATTATGAACAATTTTTTAAATTGGTAATAGAATTGAGCAGACTACCTTTACAGTTTCCAATGTCTCTTGAATCCATTTGTAATAAACGTCTTTAGACATTGGAATTTTTAATATTATTAATTACTGCTATGTTTGTTTTTGTTCTTGAGGTCACATATTCTTCTTAATGTGCAATTCGTTGATGTCTTTGTTCAGAGGCTTCGCATAAGAGAATTTGGAACATTACTATGACTAGAATCTTACAGAGTGGATTCGTTAGAACATTAAATGCATGAGTGTTTTCCCATGTTTGATCTTATGCTTACCTACTATAATAGAAGCTGTATATTATGTAATATTCGAGTTTTCCATTGTTGTTTGTTTTGTGAGTTTTCTTCTAAAGAAGGCAACTAATATTTGATCTAGTGCATTTCATGGGGGTATATATCATAGAAATGTTGCAAGTATAATTTGTATTTATGTTTTATAATTGATTTATAGATATTGATGATACAATTTTTTTGTTTCTTATTCAGGTTACAGTGTAATTCTTTGAATGATTGAAACCCGGGGTGTTTTTTTTAATTATATACTATAAAAATAGAACTAACATAAATAGTTTGATTTTATATAAGAAAAACGATTTGAAATTATTAAACAATGTTATCTAAAGACTTTGTCTTTCATTAGACAACACCTTCAATCGAAATATATATAAATATAACACGAGATATACTCAAAACACCTTAACATAAAGTTGATTGAACAAAAAAATCCGTTTCTGCGGAACATTAAGCATATCAGATCAAAACATAAAATCATTATATATAGAGCTTGAAATGGGTAATACATAATATACAAACATACTTTTAAATATTAAAAAAAAAATTCCTTACATTAGTGTTTAGTGTGTTTCGATGTTTCCGTATTCATATGTTCATTGCAGCTTAGATGTGTAATTATTAAACTACTGATTATTATTGAAAAAACATATTTCTTAACGTTATTGACTGTTTTTTTTTAATTTCTTTATTTGTAATTATTAATTTTTATTCAATAAATTTTTTATTTGTAATTCCTTAATAGGTATTTTATGTTTATAATACATTTTTATTATTAAGGGGAATTGGGAAGATACATTTGTATAGAAAGGTTTCAGCATTTAATTTAATTTTTGTATAAAATATTTAGTTTTATATAAAATATAATGCCCCATATTTTATCTTGCTGAACTTCACCCTTATTATTGACGATAAGATGGATGAAAGAAGATGAAGAGCATAATGAGGTCTTAGCTAAATGTATGATCTTAAGCATGAAGAACTAGGTAGTGTTGAGTATAAGTGATTTTACTCATATAAAGAGAAAAGGGAAATTATTGAAGGATTCTCAAAGGATAAATACCTTTAAAGGAGCTATTGCTTAGAATAAGGACTGATATTCAACATGTAATTTAAACAAAGTGAAATTATGGAAGATAAGAAAAATGAAATGAAACACACAAATGATATGGAGAAGAAAATGTAGAAGATGGGGGTGAAAGAATGGAGATGAAAATTATGCATATTAGAAAATTGAAAGCATCAGAAATATAATTTTCACTATCCTACAAGGGAACGAGATGATGAGAGATGTGGCATAAAATTAAATTGGTGAAAAGTAGACTAAAGTAGATTGAGGAGAAAATGGAATGGTGAGAAACTTGAAGGATAAGGAAATACATGGAAATTTTTTAAATGGGCAAGAAAATGAGTGAAAGAAAGTAACAAAGAGGATGATAGGAGAGTGAAGAAGAAAGTGGTATCATGACCAACTAAGTGTTGATATGAAAATTCATGGAAAAGAAGGTGATGAACCAAATGATAGATCAGATGGTGGCTTTAGAGGTGAAAATGTAATGGAAAATGTCAAAGGGTTTCAGAAGAGGGATAAAGTGGATGATTGGTGTAGATGGAGGTATGGCACTAGGATGGTTGTTAATTAGTTTGTTAAAAGAGACTGACATGCTAGATGGGTGATTAACAAAGTTTGATAGGATGAAAGGGATGAGGTGATGGGTATCGATGGGTAGCGATCATGTGGATAGTTTATTATGGAGGAAGAATGGAATAAAATTATTATGGATGAAAATGGAAATTAATGGTAAGAATGATAATAAGAATGGTTGAGCTTACCTTAGAAACACCATGTAACTTAATGTTGCCTACATAATTTTCATGGACCTAAGGCCAATCTAGTCTTCTCAAAAGGGGAGGAACAATGATTATAAAAATATGATGATTATTATTTATTTGACTTTTATTATTTATAAATAGATGAACTTATTGGACTCAAAAATGGATGTTAACATGTGGCTAGATTTTTATAAGGAGAATATGCTACTATTTTAGTGTGCCTCCCATATAATTTACAACTTGATTTTTAATAAAGTACAAAATGGTATGCACCATGATGCAAAACACCATGATGACCTATTTGTAATGTGCATAAATAATGACCCTTGATCCAATAAATAAATGACATAAATGCACCATGATATGGAAAAATCATGACAACATTATTGTCATGTGTCGATGGATGGACTCAAGTATAAACATAGAAAATCACCATGATATAAAAAACCATGATGACCCTACAGATGAATATGGACTGAGGGAAGGCACAAAAGTAAAATTAAACAAACAATTAATCAAAAAACACACACACAAACCCAAAAAATAAAAAGCATAATGTATCTTGTCATTAATCAAGTCAATATTTTTATGTGAAAGCTTGATGATATAGCTATATGGTACCCCAAGCAAGGATACATGTAAGCGAGTAGACATGGAAATAATGATCTTAATGTAGTGACTATGATCTATGTTAAAATTGATCAAGAATTTAATCTAAACCTAGAACAAGTGTGCTTACATGAACTTTAGGTTTTGTGGCTTTATATCACTATTTTTTAGATTTTTTAAATATCATAATTTTTCTAATTTTGGAATTAAAAACTACCAAATGGTGTCTAACTATGTGTATACAAGCTACCAACAAATGGAAAAATGACTCTAGCAGTGGATGTGAAAAGAGAGATGGGATGTGAAGGATGAATGAATGGATGCAACCAAAATGAAGTTGTTTGAAGATCTTGAGACACGGAAGTTGCACCTTATGTCACTCTAATATCCTATAGTAAAGAATTTGCCACACTCTAATTTTCCAAAACATGTTCCACCCTATAGTAGTTGTAAGTCACCACCAAGGTCAAAGTAGGAAAGGCTTACATAATAGTTCTTATCCAAGATTCCATAATAATGGATTTTACATTTGGATGAATTATTTCTCTTTATATATATATATATATATATATATATATATATATATATATATATATATATATTTGGCTAGACATCAAGCATATAAATTATTGAGGTGCATGATATTCACTAGTTCATCTTGCTCTCTTGCATTTTCTATGGCCAATCTTTAAGTACCAGAACTATACTTAGTAGTGATGATGTATGGACATATTCAATTAGGCTCAACATTGCCTGTCTTCTCATGTTATGTGGGTTTATTCCTTTGATTTTATTTAAGCACAAGGTCAACAACTTCCAACTCTCAACATTTGGTTTTCTTGTTATAATTATGGCTGATAGTATTTTGATAAAGCTTGAGATGATTTAGTGATGTCAATATTTTCTCATCAAGGAGTTTTATCTCTTGTAGTCATGTAAACCTATAATCCACATCATCAACAATGTCGTGTAATCAAACACATAGGGAGGTTAATGCCTTCTCAATGGGTAGGATTGCTTCTAATCTAAATAGTAGAGAATAGGGTATAACACATGTAGGAGTGTAGATGTTGGTATAATAACCCCATAGAGTATGAAATAATTATAAAATCTAATCAAAACAATAATAATTAACAATCCTTTTAATAATTTTATGGATGTTTTTGTCAGATGCCTTGATTTGCTCATTTCATTATGGATAATAAGGAGTGGACCATATGTGTCAGATATGGAATTTGGAATGGATAGATGTATTTAATGTCCTTATTATTTAAGTATTTCCATTATCATAAATGATGTTATATGTGATTCCATACTAGAAAATGATATGAATAAAAGTAAATTTATATATTTGCTACCTAGTTATATAAGTGAAAGGGATTGCCTTGAACCACTTTATAAAATATTTGATCAAAGCTAGGATGTATTAATAACCATCAGATGAAGTGGGTTTTATTTTATATGATATAACATCCCCATGTTCAAAATTCCCTAGGTGTTTTATTAATATGCAATGCTTATGATAGAGTGTGAATCAGGGCACCATACATTTGACAAGTAACACACTTTTTGACATATGCAAATGCATAAATTTTCATAGTCAACCAATAGAATATTGTGTGAAGGAGTTTCTTAAAAAGGATCATTCCACTAGTATGGGCGCATAAAATGCCATCTTGAATGTCCTTAATAGATAAATTAGCCTCTCCTAAATTAAAATAATGAATCAAGGTTTAATCATAACATCTATGATAGACTGTGCTACCAAGTATATGAGGGTGTGTTATGGTTGAAGGATTTGGGTTGGTTACACGATAGGTAATTGGGAGGATGTGATTATGAAAGTAAATGTAAATATTTTTATACCAGGGTGAAGTGGAACCAACGATCTCACATACCATTTTATATTATGGATGATCATATGTAAGGATGATAAGTTATTCAATTAGGAAGTGATATTGATGGATATTTGAATACATTTCAAGAAGTTAACCAATAATATCCCTAACATATATTAGCTTATTATTGGCTCTTGGTGATTTCTCAAAGTGTATGTGCTCAAAATATTGATTATGTCTATCCATAATGGCTTTGTATGCCATGAGTTTGTCATATTTTAATTTATACTAATTTTTTTACTTGATTTATGATTAATTAAGATTAAGCCTACACATTTTTCTACCCCTTGATCTAGTTTCTACCCTTTTGATGATTATCTTCTCTCTACTACGTATCATCATCTTCCCTTCCTAAAGTAAGAATATTTATGAATATGTTTAAATTTTTATAATGATTAAATATTACTAATTTAACTTTTAATGGATTTATGGAATGTAAAACCCTAGGGTACTAATTTTATAGAATAATAAATTAGGGAATAAATATGCAATAATGACAATAACTAATTTGTACAATAAATGATTTCTTTGATTTGCTAAATATGGAAAGGATGAGAGAGAAATAATAACTTAAATAGAAAAAGGCCTTATTAGAGGAATAAAACTATGAAAATTAGTGACAAGATAGATTTAACTATTATCAATAAGATCCATGTGTCATAAATAGCCCTCGACATTAGTGTAATCAGTCAGATATTACCATGGTGTGCTAGTGTCCAAGGTAGTGCACTAGTGTCCCACTTATAATATTTGTAATATTTTTTGTCTTGTAAAAAAATTCTTGTTCCAATTATGATCCAAATTTCAGCTCTATGTGATCAATGAATTTTTTATATTTCTATTTTCCTTCGAAAACCCAAGGTTTTCATGCTTGTAAGGGTTTGAATGAACACCATGACAAAAAGGGTTTAATGTTTCTAATGTGATGGACATGTGATCCATACCCATATGTGGGAATGTAACCTACACACCAATCATTTAAGGAGGTATCAATCCTAATGTAGGTATCTCACCTATGTGATACGTGTGAATGTTTGTGAATACTAGAATGGTTGAGTGTGAATTTGTAAAAGGATGCCTTGGAGGCGACTTGAGATTTGTATATTTGTGTTAGGGATGGATTATT
This sequence comes from Torreya grandis, assembly GCA_037957365.1. Taxonomy (NCBI): domain Eukaryota; kingdom Viridiplantae; phylum Streptophyta; class Pinopsida; order Cupressales; family Taxaceae; genus Torreya; species Torreya grandis. The sequence goes on along the minus strand of JARHVA010002013.1, from coordinate 1,662,970 downwards.
AAATATATGGGTTGAATAAATATAATATTATAAGAATTTTTAGATTTCCCTCAATATCATGTGGTAATTTTATGTGATTTTATATGATAATTTCAACTTATAATGTAAGAGAATGATTGTATTGTTTATATCGGGTTCTCATAAAAAATACTTGAGAGGTTGACTTAATAATAGGTCTAGGCCAACCCTAATACTCTTATGGAGATACAAATTTACTTTTTGGAGGGTGTAAGGACCCAAATCACCAAGTGATTATGACCTTATAGGACCTATGTGGTGTTCTATAGGCGTGGGTGTTATTTTTTACTACCATGTGAGAAAAAGTGGTTCAAAGAGACCCTAAGATGGGTCAAGTACTATACCAAGGGTAAAGTGACCTTAAGTGACACTACAAGGCATGAATGGTTAATTTTAATGACTAAATTCCCCTCTTATTCTATAAATGAAGCACATAAAAATGACTAGGATAAAGTATAAATAAATATTCATGGACTTACCTATGAGGTGAAGCCCATGAATATGTGTTTGAGTATATGAAGCATGATCCATTGTGAATCTTGAAAATGAAACATGAATTAGTTACATTTTACTTAATAATATCAAAATCAATGAAAAAATTGAGTAAAGAGATTAGAGAAAGAGGAAAGGAATGAATAAACCTCATTAGGTATGCGAGCTAATGCTAAAACTTGGTGACATCCTATGTGTGCATGTAGATGGTGATCAAACAAGGAAAACATTAAATTGAGTTAATTAATCACTTAATTTTCATGTGAGGGTGGATTAATAACTAAATTATTCTATGAAAGCACCATTGACTACCCATGTGTAATAGATGAATTTGAAATTAAAACTATACAATGTAACATAAACTATGTGATGTAACTGAAACTGTGTAGGATAGATTTTGGGCCACTCAGAAACACTAAAATGAAAAATACTTTAGGGGACACATGAGCACTTAAGAATGTAGCTCAGGGACTAATTGATAATTCTAACTGCTATAGATGGAATAAGGAATCAATCTAGTGAAAAATAGGTGAAAATGGTTTTTAGAGTAACAACATGGAGCTTTACAAGGAGTTTCCATTCAATCTGAGAGTACTGGTGTCAAATAAAACATATGGGAATAATGTGTGCTCTATGCTTCTAAATCTTATATATGTGTATTTAAATTTTACACTAAGTCATAATAGCCTATTTGAGTATCTAAAACTAAAATAGGAGTGATCATGCCATGCATGGCACCCCCATTATGATCAAACCCATGTAATTATGTATTTAATTGAGCATAAATTGATTATATCTGATAATATGTGATTGAAACTATGCAAATATATACTATAATTGTTGTACCTTTCTAGTAATTTTAGAATTTTCTACTTTGGGGCTAATAGATAGTAATGTAGCCCATTGGATAGTAATGTATTGTGCTAATGTCCTTTATGTCATCCTACTTACCAAATGTGTTGTTTCTATACAAAATTAAAACTAAGATTTATGCGACTATTTTTCATTGTGTTTTTTCAATATTATCTTTTTATTATATATTTACATGATGAAAACAATGTTCTAAGTGCATTAGGATGGCCTAATCTGTATAAAAAACCCTTATGAATGCCCCTTATTTTTAGCAAAGTTGTTGAACCTTTATAATAACTATCCTTAAAATAAAATCTATGCATCCTATGTGTTATACTGAAAAAATGTGATATATGCATGATAATCCAATATAATGTATACATATGACATAGGAATGCAAAATAATATGAGCGAAAAATTGGTAATGTACGATATATGTTAGATATAGCATTCACATGGTTGTCAAGATAGAATAATGTAAGCATGTGTATTAACAAAAAATCTAGAGCATAATCTGAGCAACTACCTAGCACCTAAAGAGGAAGGTGGAGATACATGGTGTACATCATAGAATCACAATTTGAATATGCAAGCATCAATAAATAGACTAGTGTCATGGTCATGATTCATACATGAAAGCATACATAAAAACATATGAGGCAAATAAATTAGGCTAAGAGGATAATACATTTGAGATGGGCACATGTCACTAAGTCCAAGAAAGATAAAATATACAAGGACATGTTCAAATGTCTTCATATGCATAGAACAAGTAAGGTTGGCTGAGAGCCACATGGAAGGACATGTTCAAATTTCTATATACACAATCAATAAGGCATACATAAGTACATGAGAACATGCCCAAAACATACATACATTGAAAGGAATTGTCTTAGAGCCATTAACCAATGACATATTTAAATGCCCTTGAATAGATGTAGAATAAATGAGATAAAATCAGATCTAAACTAGTAAAAGCTATAAATGAAAGTATGCATGAACATGTGTTATAAATTCATATAGGAACAAATATGTACTTATGTTGAGTCTCTAGTAGTGGTAATAAAAAAATTGAGTTTTATAGGATGATCAATATCAAGATATAATTAGAGCTAAATCTATGATATAGCGTATAGAAGGATATAACTTGGTAAATTAGAAGTTGTGTATTATTATGCCCCCAGTTGGTGAATATATCAATATTTAATTGATGTATCTATGTGTGTGACCCTAATGAATAGATAGTAGGAGATTTGGATCTACATAGATGATTTGATTCCTATAATGATCTACAAACACTCAAAGAGAATAAGTGAAGCATGTATATATGATAAACTAAGTATAAAAACATAGATAACATATGCATTACTTGGCAAGTATAAGGAATTTAAACATGTAAATGTATACAAGTTTTAATTTGTATTTTACGAGCTAATATTTTTTTAAAAATTATATTTTTTAAAGTATATTACATTGTTTTTGTGTTTTCTGAGTATAACCTACGTACAAATAATTTAGGAAAACTAAATCTATGTACAAGTAAGGAAAAATACTACTAGCCAATGAGACTCAAGAGAGATCCACCCTCAATGGATCTCACATAAAAAAGAGCAATGGTGAACTCTTTTGAAGTGTGGTGGATGTGTTGTGAGTGAATTGAGATGTAGTTTGAAATTGAATATTTTTCATTGTTGCTATCATGGCAAACATAATAACTTGTATTTTTCCACTTCTAATAATTTTATATATTTTAAACCAATGAAACTCTATTGTTGAGTTTTGGTGTATCTATATGAGCATTGGAAATTGCCTCCTACTATCAAATTGACCTTTGTAAATAATGTTTTACAATATCTTATGTTAATCTTACCTATGAAACTATACCTATTGTATTCATATTCTTCTTTGGAGGATCTTTTGTTAGAAATCCTCTTTTGAGAATGATTGTTGGCTTAGCATGATTATGAATGTGAAATTTAATTTCTTATTCTTTTTATAACATTACCTAAGTATATGGAACATTTTCCTTGATTATTTATGTATGTTAATGATTTGCCTTAGTGTTTTATATAAATCTAAAACCTTGTTAATGGACATTGTCAAATGATATAATATGAGTAGTGATGTGTTCGGCATGTTTTCCCAACACTTGACCTTGATAATTATATTTTTATAGATATTTTTTTCCAAACCCATACTATTTTGAAAGTGGGACCTAATTTTAGATAGGTATATTTATATCCTTCACTTGATTTACACGTGCTTGTTGTAATTTTTATTTTTATGTTAATACTTTGTGAACCTTTTTTTTTTTTGAGTTATGCTTTGGTATCACTTTTTTTATTATTTCTAAATTTCACCCTTTTTGAATATGTTATTATATAATTAAGGGATGTTTCAATAATTTTTCTTTTATATGTTCTTCATTAGTAATAATGTGTTGTATGTGATTTTTCAATGCCAAACATGAATTTGTGTGATGACCATGCATTCTATAATATGCCCAATAATTTATGAATCTCCTTACTAGATGTAGAAGATGTAGGTTGATCAACTTAGCTTAGTAATTTACATTGAAATATCACTTGAGCTTCTATTTCATATTTGATTAATTTTTCAATCACTAGCTATAGATGCATTTTATTATGATTTCTTGTAATTATATGTAACATTACCTACCATAAATTGATTAGGTGAAGATGCATATAAATTATTGACACTAGTGTGCCTTGGAAGATGTTATTTTGTAATCTAATTTTATAATACTATAATATTTTCATTTAATAATAGATTTTGGTTTTACAAATATGAGATTAGCTTCCTCATACTGATAATTCCATCCAGTAGACTAGTTGCTTCTGATTGAACATATATGTAGACACCCTTTAGAGAAGTGGTGGAGCCACATATAGGCTAAGTATGGGCATTAATAATAGTATTATAGGTTGTTTCATATCATTGAGGAGTGATAACATGGATCATGTTAGGGGGAAAATACATATCACCCTCATGGAGATAAGAAGGAGAAGGACATTATTTATTATGAATAAGTTATCACACTAAAACCTGAAAGGTGGTTTTTAGGGTATTAAATTTATGGATAAAATAAAATAAAATATCATGTGAATATGTGTGTATATTATATTTTTATTGATTCCAAATGAAAAGAAACAAACATGCAAATAAAAATAAAAATAAAAAACATGGCATTAGAAAGTGATAAACATATCCTATCATTATTATCATGATTAAACAAAATAAAAATTAGGAGATATAGGGATTTTAAATCTGAGTAAGATTTCTAGAAGGCTAGACAATGAAATTCTAAAGGTAATCTAGGGTTAGGTTTTTTGGACTATTTGAGTTAATTCAGCTTCACCAAATGTTTTAACTTTTAAAGGATTTATGGGATGCAACATTATAGCTTTCTAATGTTCTAGAATAGTAAATTAGGGAATAAATATGCAATAATTATAGCCACTAATTTATACAATAATTGATTTATCTATTTTACTAAATGTGGAATGGATGAGAGAAATAATAAATTATTTAGAAATAGGGCTTACAATTGGAATCAGAATATGAAAATTGGTGAGAAGATTGATCTAATAGTCATCAATAAGATATATGTGACATAGATAGCTTTAGACATTAGAGTAGCTAGCCAGACAATATTGTGGTGTGCTAGTGTCCCACAAATAATCTCTACAAATGATTTTTGGGTTTTGTAGTTCAGATCTTGTTTTAGATATGGTATAAATTTAAATTATTTTTAATCAATACTTTTTCCTATATAATTATTTTCTTTTAAAAACCCTAATATTTTATGTTTGTAAGGGTTTGAATGAACACCATGAAAAATTAGGGTTAGTGGTTTTGATATGATGGATGTGTGGTCCACACCCTTGTGTTAGAACTCTACCTACATACAAATACTATGAGGGTTCAATCCTCTTGTAGTTATCCATCCTATGTGACATGTGTAACTGTATGTGAATGCTATAAATTCTTGAATGTGAATGCATGAGAATATGCCTTAGAGGTCGCTTAAGATTTGAATAACTGCACTAGGGATGGAATATTAAATTTAAAGGTTGAATCAATAAAATATTTGAATAATTGTGAGCTTTCCCTCAGTATGAAGTGGTACTTTTGTGTGATTATTTATGATAAATTCCACCTACAATATAAGATTGTGAATATAGTGTTCTCATAAAAATGACTTGGGAGGGTGACTTAAGAATAGGTATAGGCCAACCCTTATACCATTATGGAGATGTAAAGTTAAATTTTGTAGGGTGAAAGGACCTAAATCACTAAGTAATTGTGCCCTTATGTGTCTTATGTGGTGTTTTATAGGCCTAGGTTCTATTTGTGATTTCCATGTGACCAACACTGGATCAAAAGGTCCCATAAGATGGGTCAAGTGTTATACTAAGTGTAAAGTGACCTAATGTGACACTCTAAGGGATTAATGGTAAAGTTTAATAATTAGACTTACTATGCATGTTTTAGTTAGATTTTATTTTGAGATGATTAAAGTTTAGAATCAACTCCCTCACCTAAAAATAGAAATATTTCAATGGGATTTTCATACGTGATATAAATGTTTTGAAAAGCAAAAATTATTTGTAGTATAGAGTACATTTTCAAAGGTTTTAAAATGGTTCCCATTATGTCATTGGCACAAATTATGAGGGAAAATACACTCACATTATAGGATAATTGTAAAAATTAACACATTTTTACTCCAAAATATATGATCATGAATAAGTTTTAAATAAAATAATTTATAATTGGGATGTATGTATAATTATAGATTCTAAATTTATAAATGGGGTCATGATATAAATTAATGCATTTTATGTTGTTTTAAAATTTTAAATATTATTTGATAGGTGTAAACCATAGTATAAGCATGTATGTAATCCATTCTCTTTCAATCATGTATTCAAGAATAAATTTGAAATTAAATCTACAAGTCGTTCACACAGGTTGATTCAGTTATATGCATAATGCATAAATTATAAGTTTAGTGACCTCTAGCTTTATGTCTATGAATCCATTTTAGATTTCAAATCAATTCACTTCATTGGTTAAAAATACTAACTGACTTAAATTTATATTTAATGGTTGTTATTATTGTTACAAAATTACAAATTCAAATTTGGGATTGATAATCCTTAAATTATCCATTGTTTTATGTGTGAAACCAACTTCTCCAAGTGTTTCATGGGAAGTACCAATTAACCAATTATTCAAGGAAGTGTCATCTCCAAGAAAAGGTTATGATATAAAAACATTGGTTTCAAACATATAGGTGTATTGGTCCCTTGCTCTCTTTTCAAATTTCAAGATCTTAAAGTTCAAGTAATCTCAAATTTATAAATTCAAACATTTTCAAAATTCAAGTTCAGTCTCTTTTAAATTTTAGTTTTCAAAAGAAAAAAATAACTACTTTGTGTTTTTCAGAGTTTGTTAAACTACATTCCAAAGAGCAAAGTTTAACCAAAAAATCTAAATAGGAGAACTATGAAAGGTTTAAATATTTATTTAGAGTCTTGGATACATAACAAATGAATAATTCTCATGGGATTGATTGGGATCAGTGCAAACCAATTACATTCCGCCTTTTTTATTTACACGTTTTCAACAGTTACAAGTCATATTAGGGTTTCAACCTTGGAATGTCTATTTTTAGGTCTTTCACACACTTTCAAATTTTGAATTTGTGGATAGAATCATAATTCAACTTGTTGCAAGTAATCATGACCTAAGTTCTATGTTTTTCTTAAAAATTGAAGATTGACCATTTCAAGCTAAAAATGGCAGCCAATATTGACTCTAATCGAACGTTCCTAACCTTAATCAATTTTAATCACAAATTTTGGGTACTTGGAGAGTATGTTCATATTTTCCTAATTTAGTTATCTATTAGTAAACATAGTCAAATCTAAGGTAGAAACAACTATGTTTTGTCATTTCATTTCATAGTTAGTATTATTTTAATCGATTGTACTTTGTTGATTTAAATTGTTTGAATGTATTCTACATGTCAAAATATAATTTACAACACTACTCTTTATTCTATTCAATATATATTAATAAGGATTACTTCACCTTTTACAATATTAATAGTTGTTATATGTGCATAAGTTATGGTAACAACTCATCTTTAAATTATGATAGAGTACATGAACATGAGAGATATTGATTGAACACTCCTTTGTAATAGCTCAAGACTATAAATATCTCTCTATGATTTGAATAAATTTCATGAATTATCCTTTAGTGTGAAAATACCATAATTATTTTTATTCCCATGTGTTATTCATTGTCGAATCTTTGACAAAAAATGTTTTTTTATATCAAAACAAGAGTAAAAAAGAAGCTTTGATAGAATATTAAAAGTATTATTTATTTTATATGGGCATGGTTATCATTATTATTTTTGACCCATTTAATGTAAATCCCCATTTTTTATTTGGTGTGTAGATAATCTTAGCTACAATTAATTAGCTTATATGTTTTTTAGAGTACAAGAAAATTATATTTGTGTTTCTGTGAGAGAAACATGTAAAAGTATTGAGTGATTAAATTTTAGAATTATTAAAACCATTATTAAGTCAAAAACTTATAATGTAGGTCTAAGGTTTCTACCATGCTTTCCAATGAGTCAGCCCTTTTTTTTGCCTTCCCACCCTTATGTCATACCATAGCCTTAGTCACCTATGGGAATTACATTTATTGCCATTTTAGGGTTTCTCACCTATAGGTGAGGCAAATCTCTATAATGAATTCTCCTGCTTCTATCCTAGCCATTTTATCCATAAATAAGAATGATGGAGCATCAATCAATGCCCCATGTAAGTGCTTGAGGAAGTTTGTCTTGAAGGTATACCATGAGGTAATTCTTTGGAACCTGGTGTTATATTGCATATTCTTGAATTTAATTTTTCATGTCAATGGTTAGAGCAATTATGCTTAATAGGCTATTTTTTTGGACAATCCCTTGTAGAAGTATGCTTTAGTCTTAGGTTCAAACACACTAGGCATCTCATGACATTAAGCTAAAGAGCATCCAAAACATGAGTAAAGGATTTTTTCTATTTTGATTCTCTAACCCTTCCCATGTAGGAGGAATCCTCTATAGATATACCACTTGGTACATCAAGAACTTGTTTATGGTTCTCTCCCCCTAGACATGAGACTTTATGGTCTCAGAGCACATCGTTCTTAAGGTCCTAGTCAAGGTTTGATCTCTAGGTTTGTCACTCCCTTGTTGGCACTTTATTCACCAAATAACATCCTCCATAGGCTAGGCGGTTTGTCATGAAAAAACTAGTTTTACTCAGTTTGACCATAGAAAAGGGTCTTTGTATAAGTTGACCTCTCCCAAGACATGAAGGAGTTTGTGTAAATCCAAGCTGAGGATGTGAGGCAGTCTTAGTGAGTCCTATATATCAATTTGACTAACACTTAATTTCACTACCAAGACACATACCATAAGATATGGGATTTCCCCCTTCAATTGGATCATAATATTATGACCAACCACTCATCCTCTCCCCCCAAGTCCTCTCCTAAAGCTAGCAAGAAGACAACTAAAGATGGATGGAATATAGTAAGGAAGAAGAACACTTACCCCAAAGCTGCAAACACAAGTTCTAATCCCAAAGGAGGCAAGTCATCTTTGGGCAATGGACCACAGGAGTAGGTTCATTTTGATAAAGATCCTTGTCTAGCTAAAGCCCTAATATTGGTAGAAAATCCAAGGGTTTTCAACACCCCTATAGATTCTAACATATTGTACCAAGGTTTTGAGGCCTCTATGCGTAGTTCTTCTAGATTTTTAGACTCATAGCCAACCACTCTTCCACTCCCTGCTCAATGAGAAATACCCAAATACTCTTTTATCCATCCTCAGAGGAGTGATGAGGTAGAGAAAGGAAAGTACCAGGTTGAATCCTCTGTGAGGAAGCAATTTGATGACTTATTGAGTACCAATAATGGGCACTTTCTATGTAACTAGTATAATAACTTGGAGGGTCTACACTTAGGATATGTGTCATGACACCCATCATCGATAAATTATTTTTCATGGAATGTTTAAGGTCTTATTGACCTAAAACACAAGTTTTTTGTGCATGATTTTAGAAGGAAGCTTCCCAAGATGGACATTCTCTATTTGTAGGAAGTCAAGGTGCTAGATTTATTATTGATCACTGTCAGTAATTCCATCTTCCATAATAGTATCATTCTTCATAACAACCATGCCATAGGATGTAGAGGGGTGATCAATTTCATTTCTCCAAGGTGGTGGCCAAACTTAGTTCAAACTAGTGTGGCCCTGAAGAACTGATTAGTATGGGCTCTTTTTAGCATTAAAATCTATTCTTGTCTTTATTAATATTTATGCCTCAAATGATGCCTTGGAGCATACCCATTTATGGTGATGTATAGTAGATGATCTCATCGATACCCATTAGGTATTACGTGGTGTCTCTTGAGAATACGTTGGGCCACTTTCCTATAAGGTGGGAAGCTATCAAAAGGGAGGCATGGTTTTGCATGTGCACTAAATAGGGCCTTTATAATCTCAATTTAACCCACCAACATATAGATGGAGTTTGGTACACCTAGAGTAATTTTAGGGAAGGCCCCACTTGAATAATAAAGCATCTATAGATATGGAAATGATGTCCACCCACCCATACTTATCTTTTGATAATGATTTTTATCCTCTAGTGTAGACACTATCAGACTTTGGGTTTTCTGATCACTCCCTTATTCAGTTTCATGTGACATGGTAGTTTATTAAAACCAAAGTTCTCATAATGGAATTATTCCTTACCACATCCTTGCTCAATCATGGGTCCACAGTGGCACACATTAAGAGAGTTTATAATTTAGATCCACATCCCTCCCAAGAATCTTGTTAGATTCTTTGGTAGGATAACATCATTAGAAGAACTTCTCATTTTTTGTGTATCTATGGCTATCAGCTCTCCAAAATATAGAGACACTCCTACTCTGCTACTTCCTCTAAGCTGAGCCATGTGGATCTAGCCCTTGAAAAATATACCTTTAATGAGATATTATAGGTGAGAGTTACATCCTTATAGCACCGCATTTAGATTAGAAATAACTATAATGCCTGGGGAGCCCAAGTAAATGTCAAGCTTAATTGTCTTAAGATAGGGGATAAATATTCTAAGTAATTCTTCCAAATGCTATGAGCCAAGAACTCAAATAAAAAATTACAAGTCATTTATAAGGCTAGAAATAGACTAAGAGACTCTACTAATAGTGCAATATTTTATCCACCATTATTATCAAGTGTTTAAAGCTCAAGAGTCTTTGGTTGATTGTAAAACCACCCTTCAATATTGAATTTTAGTGGTGACTTTCAAACTCACTCCCTCCTAATAGGTGGTTTGTTATAGGCCCCTATCTGTTGATGACTTGCATGAAGCAGTGTTTCACATGGCTAATGACAATGCTCCTAACATTGATAGCTTCCCATGTGAATTCTATAAAATTCTTTGGGACCTTGTGGGTAGTGACTTGCTTAAGGTTTATCAAGAAACATTTTTCTCACATTATCTAGGTAACAATATAAATAAAATAAATATCAAATTTATACCTAAGTAGGGAGATCCTAAGTTTATCTATAACTGGTGGCCCATCACCCTACTAAATGTCTCATATAAAATCATTGACAAGGCTCTAGTAATCTGGTTTCATAATATGTTACCTCTCATTATGCATCTAGAACAAACCAATTTCATTAGAAGCCATTATATTTTGAATAACATCATTTTCATCTAAGAAGGGATAGATCGGGCCATACAGTCTAAGCAGCAAGATATGTTCATCAAAATTAGCTTTGAAAAATCTTATGATCACATCGAATGGTCATTTATTCTATCCATGATTTGAGCTTTGGGCTTTGGACCCATATTCATCCAAACCATCTAGATGCTTTTATCAGATACCTCAGCTATCCTCTCCATTAATGGAGCCACCTCTAAGAAATTTGGCTTATTCTATTCTATTTATCAAGGGTACTCACTGGCTCCCACCTTATATGTTCTTGTAGCTAAAGGTTTTAGATATCTCTTTTATAAATCCCAAGATAGGGGCCTTGTTAATGGAATCTATCTCCTTATTGATGATGTAAACCTATACAAAGATATGCAATTTCTCAATGGCCACTTTATGAATGACTCATTCTTTACTCTCATTCAGGATCAAACCAATGTAGACAATGCCTTATAATGTCTCAACACCTTTTACCTAGCCTCTAACTTCAACATCCAATGGTATAAAAATCATTGTTATAAATAATCTTAATTCCCTCTATTGGCATGAAATTTTAAATTTTGTTAGAAGTGGATCCAACATGATGAAATATTTAAATTTATTGGTATCCTATTTACTCTTGATGCTTCACACCTTTGTTATGGAAATATGTTGTTGACAGAGTTGCTAAGAAGCTATAATATTGGGTGACCAAGTCTATTTCATTAGCAAGAAAATTCAAATTTGCTAAAAAAATTATTGTGTCTACCCATGTGTGCTACTCATCATGTTGGGTACCTTCTTAAAAATCTTACCAAAAGTTGGATAAATTACTTAAATATTTATTTTGGGCCAATTCCCTGTAGGGTAAGGGATTCCATAAGATGGCCTAAGAACTGCCTTATGTACCAAATGGTTGTGCAAGCCATTAAGGGCTAAGAAGCTTGGAAGGTGTTGTTTAGATATTGTATCTCCTTAGGCTTGCCTAAGGGAAAGAACACCTATAAAGGTTTTGGATTCCCCAATTTACTCTTTATTTAGTCTCCTATATAAATTATAGGGTCCTTTGTGGACAAAAACATATGGAAGGCCTGGGAAAAGATTAAACCATGGCTATTCTAGAATGGCTTCATTTTCTGCACTAGGCTCTCTCTTAACTACCATTCACTTTGATGGTCTCCCATTTCCTCTCACAATGAAATGCTCTTGGTAGAAGTCCCTTAGGTCAATGCTCTCAAGCTTTATCATAGAGGAATTCATACCATCTATGATATCTTTTATAGGTTCTCTCTTTCTTGGCTATCTTGGGAGGAGGTGAAATTTAAATTTTAGCTATCCAATGTGGACCAAGAATCCTATCAAGATATCCTCAATGCCATCCCAGCTTCCATGCTCCAAAAAATTTCAATATATTCCACTCGATCATGATGGAAGGACTATAAATGGTATGTCAAGACCCCTTTTTGTAATTACATTCCTCAGCTTGGCTATACATGGCTCACCCCCATTTGCCCATGGTTGAGAATCTTAACACCTATTGGGGTTTTCACTCATCTATTAAAATGTGGAGATTTTACTTTAACATTATTTGTGGGGCTTATGTGGAACCCAAGCTTGCTAATTTTTCTTGGTGTATACTACACCAAGAATTTCCTATTGGCAAAAGACTTGTCCATCTTGGAGCCCACTTGCCTACTTTCCCATTCTGTGGCCACCCTGAGATGCTTCCTCATCTCTTCTGGTACTGGTCCCAAGTTCAATAGAATTAGACTTGGATCCATGATCTTTTCAAGCCTTTCCATCTTAAATTATTCCTTTGGTAGCATATCCTCCTTAGAGACAAACCCATGATGCCTTTCAAATACATGCAAGTCTGGTATACTTTCAGAGTGGAGATTCTCTTCTAGATTTGGAAAGAAATAAATAATTATATGTTTAATCATGCTTTCATTTATTGTAATGTTTCAACTTTATAAAAATCTTCTATCATCTCGAGTGATCTTTTACAAATTCATGTGAAAGCCAATAAAGTGGCTATGAAGCTTGGGCATCTTCAAGACTTCTTCCCTCAATGGGGAGATGCTCCTTGTGCTATGGCTTGAATTTCACCTTCTCCACCCAGGAATCTCGTATTGGATGATAGAGTACCTCAACTAACTTGTGGTGAGCATCATCATAGTCATTCTAGGTGTCACTCTCATAGTGTCACCCTTTACCAGCATGTTTCCCCTCTTGGGCAATAGCGAGGGTGGAAACCACCACCTCCTTCACCTATTAGGTAGGATGGATGGGGTGCTTCTCCTACTCCTCCATTCTTAGATGCTTGAGGGTGTTGCCTAGAGGTCGAATGGATGTACTGGGTAAGTTTCCCAAGCTTTCACTAGCCATTTTTCCCACTTGGACACAAGTAGAAGATGATGACACAAACACTACCTAGGTTACTAGCTAGGAGCCTATTTCAAATGGCAATAACTTACCAAACTCATATTGGGGTCCTAATTATATGGGTCATCTACCTTCTAGCCTTCTTCTTACTACATAAAAGTTATATTTTTAATGACTTTATGACTTGTTTCTAGGCTTGGCCTAGATTATGATAATTTTGATTTTGCTCCCAAGCTCTGCCTAGTGTGATGTGGCATGCTTTTCTACCACCTTTTTTTTGTGAATTATTTTTATATTTCTGTTTAGTTAATATATAAATATATTTCATTAAAAAAACCATTAGAGTATTGAGTGATTAAATTTTAGGCTTAGTAGAGCCAATTTTATGATTGTATGTGACAGTTAGGAAATGATTGAAGAGAGAGATTGTTTTTTTTCATTGCACAAACCCTGTGATAAAATTTGAGCAGATAGGTTAAAGTAAAACATTTGTAACTTTCTCATTGTATGATAGATTAAGACCTTTTTTATGGAAAATGTAAAATTCGGCTCCATAACTATTATTCATATAACTTTTTAAGATTTTGTATGTTACTATGACAAAATTGTTATGTAAATTCATATAATTGATTTTGTTTCAATTTTTTTTTGAATGTAAGGCAAAATGGTGCTTAGAAAATGAGAATATTGTTTTATTTATTAATGGTCAAAGTTTTTTTTCAAAGAAACAGAAAAAGGTGTTTTAAACCAGCACAAAGATGTTTTAAAAAGCATGAACCCAAAATAAGTAGTTCATAGTAAAATAGGAACTTCTAACAAAAACAATGGTGTTTGCTAGAATGTTTCATTAACTTTTAACATAATTTTATTTTGTTTTAAAAGTATTAAGGGGATTGTTCTTAATTTTTATCTTATTAAGATTATATTTTAGGATTTTATATAGCTTTTAAAACTATTAATTGATTTATTTAATTATTTTTTTAAGTTTACATAGAAAAATTGAATTGATTTTTTAACTTTCAAATCAGGGATCAGTTTTAGGAAAAAAAAGCTATATAATATAAAATTGTAGTATTGCCATTATGGAAAAGGATTTCATCCAAATAATTACGATTTATATAAAATAATTATTATTATTATTTAAATAATTAAGTTAAAAATATGTGTAGATGGGTGAATTTTTGGTTGTACTTGACACTCATAAAATCTTTTTAGGTTTTGGGAGGAAAGTTTTTGAAAATAATAAACACAATGCTGAAACGATCCATCTAGTTGAGTAAGCAAAATTTATAAGATGATGGAGGTCACGAAAGAACAAGGACATTTGCAATCTAAAGTTTTCTAGTGGTTACAAGCCATTGTGGTGGAAAAAATCAATGTGCCCAAAAGACTACATAGTCTAAAGTGTTATCAGTCCTTAATAATGGTTATGATGTAATGCAACTATAAGTCATTCAGAAACTTGTACCAAAAATACTAAAGCAAATAAAAATGACCTATGGAACTGATAAAATTCTATTGTTTATGATCATCTAGCAATGATAAAATATGGCAGTTACAAATAGGAGGTTCTATGAGGTGACCAATACCCACTGAAGAAATAATGAGAAACCAATCCTAATATACTGATCTATATCTACTTGATGAAGACCAACCAACTAGAGCAATAAATTTGAAATGAATGTGAAGTTTTAGGAAAATTTGAGTTGAATAGCCAGCATGTCCCTATTCACATTGTAAATGTCAGTGCAGCCTAGTCCGATTAATCTCCTTGTGAAATGTTTATGGTCGTTCATAATTTTGAATAGCATTTTTGTCCCTATCCACATTTGTTCAATCTTAAAAGTCTGTGTGTTCTTATTACTTATTAGACTGATACTGAAGTCAAACTCACTATCTCACTATGATTATAATTAATATGAACTCCGTGTATATCCTTATTTATACTATCTATTGGATTGACGATATATTCGCATCCAACATTATTTGTCTAAAACTGACATATGTCCGAACACTTATGCAACTCTTATTGCAATATCCCCTACCAATAGAGATATATGAAAGACACAAAACTATGATACCAAAGACCAAAGCTCTGATACCACTGTAATATCCCCTACCAATAGAGATATATGAAAGACACAAAACTATGATACCAAAGACCAAAGCTCTGATACCACTGTAATATCCCCTTCAAACAGGGAATATAGCAACACAAAAAACTCTGAACAAGATATAACTTATGTTGAATAAATTCAGAATGATCACAATAATATAGTCTCTAAATAACAAATTACAGATTGTATCACTTGTCCTTATAAACCATTACAATTGTAGTCCTTTCTTATGCATATAAATGTGAAATACAGACTTAAAAACCCTGTCTTAGCAAAACTGGAAGTGAAAATCGGATTCTGGACGGTCTCGGCCTGCTGTGTCCAACACACAGTCGCCGGCGTCGGTCGATAAACTGCCGACGTCGGTCACTCCGGGTCGACTTTCTGCCGACGTTGGTCTTCAGTCGACCGATGTCGGTCACTGGAAACCCTCTGTCTACCGAGGTCGGTTCCTGAGCTGATCTGTACGGACATGTACGGACTCTGTACGGCCGCCAATTAAGCACGACTTCCCTGTTTCACCCCTGATCTGGAAATATACTTTTCTAGCACAGAAGATCTCTAGCTATATAATTTATTGAATCAAACAAGAATAAAGAAATACCTGGAATATCTGTAATAACTTCTGTGTGAAGTTATCTCTCAAACCTGAAATTCTGTGATAACTTCTGGATGAAGCTATCTCACACTTTGGCAATAGATCAGCTGATATTCCACAGCCTCTTAATTGCACACACTGAAGAGGGAACGTTCTCCAATGTAAATGGACTCCTGGAACCCTAGGCTCAGTCTTCACAGAAGAAATTCTCCAAAATCAATATCAATAATCAATAGCATAATCAATAATGACCTCCATGAGAAACCCTTATACCCTCAAAAAGATATGCTTGCCCTAATTAGGGTTTTCTTAAATTAGAATTAGGGTTTCTAATTAAAAATAGGCTAAATAATTAATATTTGATTAAATCAATCAAATATTAATATCTCCCTCAATACATGTCAGATCGACGAACCGATCGAAGCTAGTGAATCAGGGAGTGATTCCGCACATAACCATACCATAAAAAAGGCGCTCCGCTACATATCAAATATCCCTAAAAAGTAGGAGCCCTGGCCAAATATGTCTGAGATATCCTGAATGAAAATCAAATGTAGAAATCCTGTGAATCAAAGTCAAGCCAAGCTCCATTATGACCCTCTATCCATCCTATTAGCCTACGAAGGTCTCATAATAGGCTAACCATGAACTCAGAACATGTCAATTAAAAAGGGGACATGACAATCCGCCCCTCCTGAAATTGCTTGCCCTCAAGCAATCACTGAATGACAAATCAAGCAATCCACCTGGATCCCAAATATAGTGTTGATCTCCACCACTATCAATTAACATGAACCCCATGCTATGTCCATCCCAACTCTCATGTAATGGCGTCATCTTATCTCTAATACTAAGATAAGCACTCCAACATCCAATCAAAAAATGAAAATCAGCAAGCAAACTCCTTACCTGAATAATATCTGAAACTGGATAGTGAAGACTAGAAATAGTCATATCATCATCAACTTGTGACCCTGCTGTAACAGAAAGTTGAGTCCTCACCACATGTGACAACCCCTGAACTGAAGTCACCTCAAGACCAAGCTCATCCTCATACCTCTCCTGTGTTGGTGTCAATGTGCACTCGCCATCACTCTCTATCACGTCATGTGGTATAGGTACCTCCATCTGATGAAAAAACATATATCTGAAGCTGCTGCCCCGTATTGCCTTAAGAATGTGCGTCTTCCCATCAACATTAAAGAGAACCTCCATGTCTTTGAGGCGAAGAGTAACTTCCTCAAATGAATGAAGCCACTTCATACCCAAGACTAAATCTATATCCCCCATGTTTACCACATAATAATCAGCGTTGAACTCATAATTGTTCAAGCGCAATGGGAGGTCTCTAATCATACGCTCACACTTAAGAGTGTGACCATCGGCTACCTTAACACTGATGCCCTCAAAGTCTACGGTAGTGAGCCCATGCTCCTCCACAAATCTAGCATCTATGAAATTATGTGTGGCTCCTGTATCAAGAAGGGTGATAACCTTCTGCCCTGCCAAAACTCCACGGAGTCTGAATGACTCATCCGACTGAATGCTGGATATGCGTGCCTCTTGTAGGTGAGGCTCTAACTCTGCCTCTGCATTAGGCCCTGAAGCCTCTACCTCTGCCCCCTCAGAACTGTTATGTTGTTCAGAATCCTCAGAATCTGAATCCTCATAATATATCCACATCATCCGATTCGCCTTGCCCTTAGGCCTTAAAGGACAATCATGATGGATATCATATGGACCTTTGCAGTAGAAGCAAAGCTTCTTCCTGCGTAAATCATTAAGTGCCTCACGATCCAAAAGTGGTGCTGTCGGATTGGCTTTTGAATCATTTTTAACCCCGGATTTATCTATGTTAAAATCTGGTCTCTCTGTATCCCCGTGGGAGTGCTTATGGTCTCTAGAAGAAGAAGTACCTCTGGCGTTAGATTTATTGGATGGGGCTGCCATCTCCATATCACGTGCCTTCTTCATAGCTACCTGTAATGAAGGAGGATCAAAGGCTTTGATCCAACCCCTCAAGGGCTCTGTCAATCCCTCTATGAAGAGAACTACCAATCTACGTTCTGAAATATTGGGTACCATGACTGCCAATCTCTGAAACTCACCAATGAAGGACTCCAAGCTACCCGTTTGTCTCAACTGTGCCAGATCTTGAAAGTAAACCTCGGGATCTCTCCTGTCAAACCGCTCAACCAATCTATCTACAAAGTCCTGGTACTCTGTTACCTGATTATGCTGAAGTGTTACCATACCATGGTACCACCAATCATGTGCTACTCCATCCAAGTGCAAAGTGGTGTATTTGATGGCATCCATCTCTGACATTGGTCTCAATACCAAAAAGGTGTCAAGCTTATGAACCCAAGCTTGAGCTGTCATCTTACCGCTGCCATCAAAAGTAGTCAAAGAAAGCTTACTAGTAGCCTTCTGCAGCTCACTGAATTGAACTCTAGGCCACCTGTCTTGTCTATCAGGGGTGTTCATTCTCTCCATCATAGTCATAAGTGCCTGTAGTGTCTGAGCCATCTGCTGTTGGCTTGTCATCATAACACGCTGAAATTCTCTGGTGCCCTGATCAGCATCATACCTGTGGCCCCTGGGTGGGCTGCCCTCCCGTCTGTCACTCATGATGGTCGGTGGCTGATCTAACACCTGGGTACCTTCAAGCAAGGCTCTGCTGCGTGTGTTATACTTGTGTGGTCCCAACTCTTGTGGCTGCATAAGATCTATACACCCTCAGGCTGGCAGGATTTAGCTCTGATACCACTGTAATATCCCCTACCAATAGAGATATATGAAAGACACAAAACTATGATACCAAAGACCAAAGCTCTGATACCACTGTAATATCCCCTTCAAACAGGGAATATAGCAACACAAAAAACTCTGAACAAGATATAACTTATGTTGAATAAATTCAGAATGATCACAATAATATAGTCTCTAAATAACAAATTACAGATTGTATCACGTGTCCTTATAAACCATTACAATTGTAGTCCTTTCTTATGCATATAAATGTGAAATACAGACTTAAAAACCCTGTCTTAGCAAAACTAGAAGTGAAAATCGGATTCTGGACAGTCTCGGCCTGCTGTGTCCAACACACAGTCGCCGGCGTCGGTCGATAAACTGCCGACGTCGGTCACTCCGGGTCGACTTTCTGCCGACGTCGGTCTTCAGTCGACCGATGTCGGTCACTGGAAACCCTCTGTCTACCGAGGTCGGTTCCTGAGCTGATCTGTACGGACATGTACGGACTCTGTACGGCCGCCAATTAAGCACGACTTCCCTGTTTCACCCCTGATCTGGAAATATACTTTTCTAGCACAGAAGATCTCTAGCTGTATAATTTATTGAATCAAACAAGAATAAAGAAATACCTGGAATATCTGTAATAACTTCTGTGTGAAGTTATCTCTCAAACCTGAAATTCTGTGATAACTTCTGGATGAAGCTATCTCACACTTTGACAATAGATCAGCTGATATTCCACAGCCTCTTAATTGCACACACTGAAGAGGGAACGTTCTCCAATGCAAATGGACTCCTGGAACCCTAGGCTCAGTCTTCATAGAAGAAATTCTCCAAAATCAATATCAATAATCAATAGCATAATCAATAATGACCTCCATGAGAAACCCTTATACCCTCAAAAAGATATGCTTGCCCTAATTAGGGTTTCTAATTAAAAATAGGCTAAATAATTAATATTTGATTAAATCAATCAAATATTAATATCTCCCTCAATACATGTCGGATCGACGAACCGATCGAAGCTAGTGAATCAGGGAGTGATTCCGCACATAACCATACCATAAAAAAGGCGCTCCGCTGCATATGAAATATCCCTAAAAAGTAGGAGCCCTGGCCAAATATGTCTGAGATATCCTGAATGAAAATCAAATGTAGAAATCCTGTGAATCAAAGTCAAGCCAAGCTCCATTATGACCCTCTATCCATCCTATTAGCCTACGAAGGTCTCATAATAGGCTAACCATGAACTCAGAACATGTCAATTAAAAAGGGGACATGACACTTATGCAGTATTTTCCCATTCCTTATGATTATATTAAGAGGGAATTTTTGAAGATTCACCTATGTTAGTACACCAAACTTTAAAGTTTTATTAATCTATTAGTTAGTCATAGTCTTATGTTAGTAGTTTCTATGTATGCGTACAGAAATTGTGATAACAATTATAGAAGAGTGAGAATGTGAGAGATATTAGGTGACTCCTTTTTAGGAGTTGAATCTTATATAAGTGTTTATCCGTTACAATACGAAGATGGCGATGGAGATGTGGGAGTAGTCCATATGAAAGAGATGCACTGGCACTGCATATTTATCATTTCTGATTCTTAGAGCTTCCGTTGAATTATGATTTGGAATCCAATTTGCTTGTGCAGGCAGAGTTAGATTCATGGATGAAAATGAAGCATTGATGGGGAGCAAAGTGGTGTATGTTAGGAGGGCCAATTAAACCACGAGCATTTACCGACCCTCAATGTCCGAGAGATAACGAGGAAAAAACCGGGCATCTCGGAGAAATAAGGAGACCCCAAATCATCTTTTTGCAAGCGTGTGCAGTTGATATATAATTCTAATATAATATATATTATGATTATATATTAAATTTATGCAATTAAATATTATATAATATATATTTACATATATTATATTAGTAGTGGTTGAAAAGGCTCGTTTATTTAATTTTAAAAAGCATTTTCCGTCGAGCATTCTTAATGTACCCTTTTTTCACGGACGGATTAACCATTTGATCGTAACTATGATGTAAAGATGTGTAAATTTTGCGGTGGAGTAGACCAAAATTTAACAATGCAGCAACTCAAAACAGCTCGTTTCGTGGCAAACCAAAGAGACTCTTGTACCCAACGAACCTTTCAACTATGGCCCTCATCATATTACATATTAATATATAATCATACTATATATTATATTAATATATTTAAATTTTATAATTATTAATATTATATTATATTATAGTTAAAATTATAAAATACATTAAAAGGGATTTTTTTTTTGGATAATGTGCAGTTTTATAAAGTGAAATATTGTAAATCGACATTAACACCCTATTCAAAACCTATAATCAATGATTCCATCTTACCTTTTGTGCATGAAATGGTAAGCAATAATAGTATTATATTCTTGTGGAAGTCACAATGTAAAACAAGGTTTTGTATTTCTTTATATGATGTGGCAATCAACTATGCAACATGGGGCCTATTTTTTACACCAAAGACGGATTTACATGCTCTACACTCATTGTAGAGGGGTCTTAAGCCTTGTTGGGTGGAAACATCTTTGATTGGTCATTTTCTGCAACTAAGAATGTATAAGTATGTCATGAGAGCTTATTTGATTGTGGCGGGGCTCCATGTCCGATGTTAGCTTGAATCAGTGTTGCAATGGCATTGATATGGGATCGACACACCTAGAGCAATTAATTAGGCTTAAGAACATACACACACTTGTCTTTCAAATGGTAACATGTTCATCAAAGCAAATATTACCTTGTTTTATGATATTATATATAATTATATATTATTCTATAGGGCTCTTGGTGCATATTATCTATTGAATTGCATGTATGTGTGTTCTAAAGGCTAATTAATTTATCTTGATGTCAATTTATTGGAAACATGGATCAATACGAGAAAGATTAATAGACCTCAATGTATCATA
Source organism: Torreya grandis (assembly GCA_037957365.1). NCBI lineage: Eukaryota > Viridiplantae > Streptophyta > Pinopsida > Cupressales > Taxaceae > Torreya > Torreya grandis. The sequence continues at coordinate 1,640,992 of JARHVA010002013.1, read as the reverse complement.
CCAACATCAATTAAAATGCAAGGTTGATTAAAGTTGCACATCAGATGTAGAGTTGTATAACAATTTAATCAGAACAATGGAAGTAATATTTTGTTTTCATGAAGTGAGGTTGTGTTAAGGAAGGAAGTGTAAATTAGTATAAGCATTGATTTGATATAATATTACCATCATATATACAAAGTTATTATTATATTATATAATACTATATTAAAATAATTATACAATATGTATAATTAAAATACATTTTATAATAATATGGTATATTGTTAGCATTAGTATATTTGATAAAAAAAATATATACCTAAATACATAATATTAATAAAAATAAAAATATTGGATTAAACTTCCTAAAAATGCAAGATTGAATTGAGTGACAACGCAGCCCAGATTGTGACACTTATTTTTAAGTTTGCCATTTGAAAGTATGCAATCATATGAAGTATCAAACATTATGTTATCATATATGAATATTCTATTATACTTATTAGATCTATAATCATGTTATTACACCTATCATGGTTTGTTTACTTTTTATAACTATTTGGAATCCACTTTGGTTGTGCATGTAGAGTGGAATTTATGGATTGAAATGAATGGGGAGTAAACTATTGTGTGTTAGGAGGGCCAATGAAAGAACCATTTTATCTACACGTAACATCCTTATCCTCTCAAAAATCTCTCACTACAAGGAATGTGATACCATAAAATTGGTTTCACAATGCCACTGGGAGATGCCTTGGCTCTCATATATGTTTGTTTTGAAAAATTCTAGGATTTGAGTCCCACATCGACTAGACTAGACGTTAAATATGTGTTTATATTGAAAAGCCTTCACATTGTAATGTGAAGATAGGTGGTAGGCCCCCCTCCTAAAAGAAGGGGCCATATCCATGAGCATTTGCCAACCTTCAAATAAAAAGGAGTGATAAAGAGGAAAACGTAAGCATCCCAAAGAATTAAGGAGACCCCAAATCATCTTTTTGCTGATGTGTGTAGTTGATATATAATTATAATATTTAAATATATTGGTTTAATATATACTATGATTATATATTAATATGTAATATATAATAAGATTAAATATTATATAATACCATTATTTACCATTAATTTATTTACATATATTATATTATATTATAGTTTTAGCAGTTGAAAAGAGTCATTTATTTAACCCCTAAAGGCATTTTCCCTCAAGCCTTCTTAACATTCACTCATTTTATGCATCGATTAACCATTTCATCTTAACTACGATATGAATATGTGTTAGTTTTCTAGTAAATTAGAGAAAAATTTAATGATATGAAAACTCATAGTAAATGGTTTCATGGAAAATAGTAGAAATAGTTCTAACTAGCAAACCTTTCAACTATGGCCCTCATTATATTACATATTAATATACTATAAATTGATCCAAGGGAGTAGGGAACACCATGAGGAATCATAGACATTGTCATGGGCATGCGAATGGTGTGTTTTGACATCAAAGATGGGTGCTATATGTGGTTATTGAAAGATCGTGAATATATAAAGCACCTACTCTTGATTTTGACTTTATATTTTTTTGCATAACACAAATCCATTAGTCTAGCTTGTCTACTATTTGTTCAACATTGGGGTGTCATGTAGACAAATTTGAATAGCTCAATATTAAAGTGAAATGTTAGTCTATCATGAGACGAGCCATTGAGGTCTTAGGTTCTATCATGTGGTTCCCATTCATCCATAACGCCAATAACTTGACACATAAATCAATATTTCAAGGGGATCAAGATGGTGATGGCCAATGATAGGGTATTGCAATTGTATCCTAAAACATTATTGAATTGTGTATATTATTAATGCTTTTCCATATAGAATAAAAGTTGAGCACAATTGAGATTTATCTTCATAAGGATGTTATCTACATGACATGAAATGACTACGAATGGGTTTGTAATTTAAAATGTTTTGACTTATTTGAATGGTTGTGTTATATTGTTAAGGGTGGATGAGGACATCTTGAGGGATGATTTATGTGCCTTGATAGATATATATACAAAATGTAGAAGTACATATAACGTATGAGAACTTTTCGACTGCATGGATGAATGAAAATTTGTTTGATGGAATGATTTGATTGTAAGGTATGCACAAAATGGTTTCTAAAAGGATGCTCTCAAACTCTTTCAATTAATGAGCCAAATAAAATAAACCTTAACCACGTATGTTTTGATTGTGTATTATTAACATGTATATATACATTATTTGTGGATGAGGGATACAAATAATTCAATTACATGACTGAATCTGATTGGATTGTCTTATCATCATGCTGACATATGGAAATGACCTCCTCCTCCTCTCCATTTTGATCATTGAGCAATACATCTTGTTGTGTTTACATCCAAATGAATAGTAGAACTTAAAAAACATAAAAGGCTATACAAATGTTGAAAAAAATGAAGGTAAACCATAGATCATTATACTAGGAAACATATTGGTGTTGTAAACATAGGTGAATTCCCAAATCACATGCCATAATCATCTATTCACTTGGTTATGTAACAACTACATATTTTTTTACCTTGACATGTATTACCTAGCCCTTAATATTAAAAAAAATAGAAAATAAAATATTCATATATATCATATATTATTCATAATATAATATATAATATTCATAAAATTAATATATATTGTGTCCCTACATACTGAAGCAACCTTGTAAGTTGAAAACCCCCTTGTAATGGGTCTAGGTCATATGAATCCAATAAAATCCCTAGAGTCAGTGCATGTTTATGATATGGGTACAAACTTTCCTCATCATAAGTGTCATGTAATTTTGGAAGCCAAAAATTGGATTCACATATGTGAAATGTTATTTAAATTTGCATGTGTGTTTGGTTAGGCAAGAGATTGAAAGAAATCACTAGCTAACATACATGTTGTTTGATTATGTGAATGCTCCATGTCCAATGTGAAACTCAAATTAACACTATAATTCCAATTATGGCATCATTTTGTCTTCTTATTGACCGTTAATTAGACTAAACTTACGATCATTTCCTTAAATTAATGGAAACTTAGTCATCATGAATTTTGAATGAGGTTGTAATGTTAATTTACACTCTTTTCATTTAGAAAAGCCCTTCTACAAACACATATATAATAGTTTACTTTATATATATATATATATATATATATATATATATATATATATAATGTTAGTTATTATATAAATATCATATAATATAGATTATGATTATTTTGTATGTTAAAAATCAAGTATAATGTATATGAATATTTTACATGTATATGTATATGTTTTTGGGGGCTGATTTCCTTTCATAACTATTTTATTTTCATTTTTCAAGTATATTCCTCTTTTAAGTGTTCAATGCAGGCATGCCCTAGTCCATAATAAATAAACCTAATAACTCTCTCTACCATCTAGGAAAAAAATAGTTTAGAGATATAGATTATAGGTTTAAATATATATAGTATTGATTTTAAATGGTATAAAATTACATATAAAATATCATATACATATTATATTTCAATATATTTTTTTATGCTAATATTATTTTTACTATACAGCTTAATACATCTTGTAACTAGATTAAATTATAAATTATCACATCAATGTAAAAATAGTGTAGAATGATATGTGGTAGTTACATCTGAGTAAAGGGTGACTTCTTGAGTTGGTTGTTTTCTATCATCAAGGGTGGATGAAGACATCAAAAGATTTGATTTAATTGCATCAATGTTCTGTGTCTCATGTAAAACTGAAATTTTAAAGACCCTCTTTACCAATACACAAATGGTCTTAGTGTTTACAACCTAATCTTGATAATGATTGTGTGTCTCATTTAACATATCCATGTGTGTAGGTTTAAATTATATGGAATAATTTTTATCCATATTTAATTGCAATAAAATGTGCCTCACACCATCATAGTCATGTTGTCATCATAAATATTGCATAATAGAAAATGTCCAATAAAAGAATCCTCCATCATGTAAGTTGTGTACCTCTTTTTGATAGATGCAAATCATGTAAGTTCTAAATTAAATATACATCAAACAAATTAAATATAACTTGAAATCTATATTAAACATTTCACACAAATATTTGGGATTGGAATCTTCTACTTCTACTTCTACTTACTGCTCATGTTCATGCTCCTATGCAATATGTAAACTGTAGTGGATGTCTGGGAAAGATAAGCACAAATGGCTTGAGCTTATACACCCAATCCTAAATTAGTGTACTGGTCATATTTACATGTTGACAAGTGAAGTGACACTAGTTCCCCAAGAATTAATGGGAACCCTTTTTCTACTCTTTTGTAGTACACGATAAGGTTTCATAAAACAAATGGGATTGATATTAATGTTAAAGGATCAATAAAAATTTTACCAAGTTAAGGCATGTTCTCTATTTACTTGATTCATCATCATGCTTCAGACTATTGTAAAAGATTTAGAGATTTAGTTCCCATATTCATGCTTCTCCCACACCTAAGGACCCTATATCTCTCCTATGTTTATCCTAGTCTACATCAAATTATGCTCACAGAGCATCAAAGAAGCATCATGTTGCTAAGATTTAAATTTCATGAAGTTGATCTAGTGTAAAGTATGCAAAAGGTTGGTTTGAGCTCATGTTCTCTCATGACACCTATCGGTTCCTGCAATGATGAAATATTTTAACTCTCGAGAGACAAGGTTTACAAAGTAATATAGAGCTCGAGTTGAATCCAAGAACTGAGATCACCCTCTATAAACCTCCTGAGTTGTTATTTTACATCTAAGTTCTTAATTTGAGGTGACATCAAACTCCTGAGGTTACCTTTCATTTCTCATCAAGCCCATTTGTAATGATTTCCTGACCACTTAAAACATGCTCCAAGCTTTTTGATTTAATTCAGAGCTTGAATAAATTGCACGTGCCACCAAAAAGATGGTTTGGGGTCTCTTTATCTCTCCTAAATGTTTGGGTTTTCCACCTTATCACTAATATGCCTTTGGCGGTTGATGAATGGTTATGGTTGGGGCCCTTTTTTTGAGGAGAGGGGCAGGCTTTCCACCTATATTGTGAGTTATAATGTGAAGGATTTATATTATGAACTCATAAAATAGTTATATCATGGCTAATGTGGGATTAATCCCTGTCAAGTTTTTAAAGTGACCCTATCTAAGATCCAAGACAACTGGACACAAGAAATTAGGCCTAGATGATGACAATGGAGTCTCGATGGCAATGGTTTTTTGAAAATAAAATTACCCAATCTCTTACTTTCTACCATTACTCAAGCATAAACCAAAGATAAGGGTTGCTACAAAAGCAATGTTGTTGGGGTTCTAACCATGAACCTATTGGACTTTCCCCAATTTTAATTTTGGCCCCTTTCTCATGCAAAATGCAATCATGGGAATAATCAGAGGAAAGTTGAAATGATAAATTTGAGCATAGATAGTGGATATTATTTGGTTATAAAAATCTATGTTGTGCAATGCCTGTGGAATATGTGAGTTATTTAATTCAAACATTTTTTTAAATCTATTGTATAAAAAATTGCATCATACCTTTCCTTCTATTTATTGTCAATTTCAACACATCAATTAAAAGTAACACAAAAAATTGTCAGTTTTACCACATGTATTTATTATCGAGTCTATGCAACCCATGAATGATATGAAAGAGGTGAATTGAGTTCAGATTTGATCTCAATAGACCCTTGGGGTAGAGCAAAGCCATTGAAAAATGGAATATTTTGGCATTGTCCAAGGAAGAGGATTTGAAGCAACAGGGACAACCCTACATGGAGGAGTAGGATGTGGTTCAAAAGTGGATTTCGAGATCTAACGTCATCCTCTAACGAAGGAAAAGATGGTAGCAAACACAATCTCCATTTGACTCAAAAATCAGAAAGGAAGAACATAGGATAAAGAGAGTGGAAATGTAGATGCATAGTGGGAAGGAATAGGTGGTATAGTTATGGTCATCCTCTAACGAAGGAAAAGATGGTAGCAAGCACAATCTCCATTTGACTCAAAAATCGAAAAGGAAGAACATAGGATAAAGAGAGTGCAAATGTAGATGCATAGTGGGAAGGAACAGGGGGTATAGTTATGGATTTCAATCCTTGACATGGTGAGGCATCTGTTTGAAATTGACCCAATACATGATATGTTATCTTTATCCCACATGGTTGCATAATACAAATAGATATAGGGTTAAAAAGAGTGGTCCACACTTTTTGTTTCGGTCGTGAGGCCACAATTCATTCGACATGTCATCTTGTCATGCAGTTGATCCCCGACAATCCGTGCTAAAACATCAAAGTGCAGGGAATCCCTCCCCAATATGAAACAAAAAATAACAAGTAAAAGCTTTATATTAGCTAGACAAAACTGAAGAATATCTTAAAATACGAGACAAATCTAAACATACAACTTCAAATACAACACCTTCGACTTTATTATATATATATATATATATATATATATATATATATATATATAAAAAGTGAATATTGTTATATTATATTATATGATGCGATATGATATTGTAAATAGTTTTGTATATTATATGATGTTATATTTTATATTTCATAAGAAAATATATTATATTATATGAAATGAATTTTATGTGTAATATTCTATGATATTTATATTATTCTGTATTATGTTTTTTCTCCAGGATAAATGTAATCCCTTTCAAATCCTGGAGCCAACCGGGCACCTCGGTAGATAACAGAGCATTCGACCTTAATATATTGACTCCCATTTTTTATCGCACGGAGGAAAGACCTATGAGGTTTGGCGTTAACGTAAAGGCGAGACTATTATATTGTGTTACGCTGTATCTGAGCGGCACCAGATACAGCGCCCCTAGATTTAGTGGCGAGTTAAACCCCACATAGCCAAGCATTAGCGCTTTGTTGGCAGCGCCCCTAGATTTAGTGGCGAGTTAAAAAGGCAGTTACACTTGTTACGACCAGTCGCTGCGATACCTACCTCACAACTCTGCTAATTCGAAACATGCCTTATAACACAAGGTTCAATTTTGCACTAATGAGATTTTATTTCTCCTCCTTTATTATTGCATCTAACTCATCATGAAGCCGCTGCTTCGACTGTTTTTGTGTTTTTCTTTCCTCTGTTGTTGAATAGACGGAATAGAATAGATCATGTGGTGGTAATTATTCGCCTTTGCTTGTCGTGAAGCATTTCATAATTTAATATAAAATTTACCTTCAACGCCATTAAATCTTAAATTGACCTTTACCTTTCTGTAGTGATACACCTTTGTGGTTTTTTTTCCTTGCAAGTATTCCCTGTGCTCGAAACAACGCCCTTGCAGAGCTTATACTCGTTCGATCACAAAATATAATATTTACAGTTACAGGGGAGACTCAAAAGCACATACAGTCTCACCTCTAACTTCAGAAATCTTTTCAGAGGCCCTCCTTTCCGAACTAATCCAACACTCGTAAACGCTTCGTTTTCTTGATAGAGGAGGATTAAAGAGTGACCGCGACATTACATATTGTACATCCGACCTCCACCTCCACCTCGGACAAGGAGAGAGGAGGGGAGTATTGGATCCCCACGTCAGCACAAATTCTGGTGGGACCTATGCAATTTTCTTGCTTCATTTGCAGCAAGACGTTCAACCGCTCTAACAATATGCACGTACACGGACTCCTACTTCTATTCCAGAATGCAAATTTTAACTTTTCAATTTGTAATTTTGGTTGAGCTAAGATAATGAAATCAATGTGTTTCTGATGCATATGTGGGGACATGGGTCTCAATATCGGAAAGGTGCAGAAACGCTTCTAGGGGTTAATCCATCGGTCATTCTGAGACGGCATAATATCTGTCCGGTAAAGGGTTGCAGAAACAGCATACATCACCCGCGTGTGAAGATCCTGAAATATTTCTGCACGTTGCAGACACACTACAAGCGGAAGCACGACGAGAAGACGAAGGTGTTTTCAAGTGCGAAATGCGGGAAGGGGTTCGCGGTGCGTGGAAACTGACACACCCACGAGAAGAATTGCGGGAAGCTCTGGCTTTCCACCAATTGGTTTCAGAAAATACTAAATGACACTTTAAAAAAATGAGGTGCACAATTATCTGTCTAAAATGTTAAAAAAAAAAAATAGTAATTTAGTAGATAGACTCAAAAAATACTACAATAAATGTTCTTATCTCATTTTTAGATTTTGAGTGTAGTCATCTCAAATAATCTATAGAAGTTGAGATTTATCATCTTTTAGTTAAAAAATGTTTACTTAAGATCTTTTTTTAGATCAAAATTTCTATGCACCTACTCTAATGTGCCCAAACCTATAACTAATACATAAACAATTATTAAATGAAAATTTTAAATGGTAATGAAAGATCTAGTCTAACTTTAAAATTGTTTAGGTGTAAAATGGTGTATGATTTAGAAAAGGCATATATATTAGGCATAATAGTGTATGTTTTTAAATCTTTCTATCATAAAAAACATTGATAATTTAATGCAACCAGAGAAAGCTCACATTTGTTGTGTTTGAATTGATGGATCTAGGCATGCTTCAATATTGTTTAGGAGTAGAATTTTTGAAATCTAATCATAATAATTTTTGTTACTCAAACTAAATATGCTAAATATTTGTAATAAAATTCAGAATGTATTATAGTAACCCCACAACTATAATTATGAAAGTTGAGATAAACTTTCAACTAGCACTTACTCAGAATCAATCAACAAAACAAAGTAGTGAAAATTGATAGGTAGTTTGATTTATCTTACTAAAAGTAGAGTAGATTTTTTCTCAATGAGTTATCTTTCTTGATTCATGTCTAAACTACATGTAAAACATTGACAAACTATAAGAAAAGTTCTTAGATATGTGAAAAGAACTCTTATGTACAAAATTTTATATCATAAATTTAACGATATTGATATAATAGGATATAATGATTAAAATTTTGATAAGATCAGTTAATTTAAGATAATGTACAACATTTTCTAATTTTAATCTTGGTTCATAAAAATTTTCTTGTAAAATCAAACATTAAACTACAATTGACTTTCCCTCTACAAAAGTTGCTTGTATAAATAATTAATTAAGGAAGGTTGTAAAACTATGTATATTCAATAAATATTAGAGGATATTCAACTTGACCATATTGCATCCACTCTAATTTTTTTCAACACCTAGAGTGTTCTTAAGTTGGTGAGCCAAAATGTTCATGCTAGAATTAAGAACATTTAATTTAATCGCCACTATATATTTTAGTCGGTTAAAAATGAAAACATTTGTTTTTAGTATTGTCATATAATAGATCAACTTGTTGATACAATGACTAAACATCTTAATATATAAAAGTTCGTGAATTCTAGATATAAACTTGGAATTATTTCCAATTTATTCATTAAGGGGAGGTATCAAATAACTAGATTAGTTATTGATCTACTCTTAGTCAAATAATTAATAAATCCTTAATCGTTAGTTTTTTAGATTATAGACCCTTAAGTTGCTTGATTTATGTTTTTCTCATTTGTGGTTATTAATAGGTTTGATTGCTTAGATATAATAATATCTATGGATATACTATAAATTGTTGTTATTAATAGGGTTGAATTATTAGATATAGGAATATCAATAGATATACTATAAATTTCCCCAATAATGAAATTTACATCGAAAGGGACGTAATTTTTTAGTTTGGTAGAGCGGGATATTTTAAAATAAAGTAGTATAAATCAAGAATGGTACAAACCCATGACCATTGAAAATGTCACAACTCTTGTTCATGAAGCATTAATAAAAAATAATATGATATTTATAGTTGAGGTGATGATGGAAAATGAGGTGGTGTGGTACAAAATAGGGTGTGATAAGTCATTGTGTTGGTAGAAGATTTTTTGTTTCACAGTGAGTTTGAGCAATGCTAAGGAGATGGGGGAGGGGAATGCCATACACAATTTTAAAGTGATAGAGCTTTTAGGGTGAGACAGGGGGTGATGGTGAGGGAAAATTATAGTGTGATTTAAGTAACTCTTCATATATGTAAAAACAACAATAAAGAAGGAGTATATGGGGGAAATACTTTCCAAATGAAGAACAAGGATTTCAAATTTTTTTATTATGATATTATAAAGTAATGTCACTCTACACATGTTTTTCCAATCTAAGAATTAGAAAATTCAAATTAAAGTGACATATTTTCATTATTATAGTCAGAACCATCGTTTTAAATAATAATTATTCCCTCTCAATGAGGGTTTCTCTAGATCCCTACCTCTTCCCACTTGATGAAAATTTAAATATTGGTCCTTCCTCATCTATTCATTTTGGCTTATGAATTACACCTCTACTATCACTCATCTATTCAACCCTCCCAAAAGCTTTATCCCTATCTACCAAAGTTCTAAGGACACAAATCATGATGTCTAAGGATAGAATAAGGGTGAATACATCCCTTGCACTAAATGACTCTACTACTTAAAGAACCTACCTAATAATAACTGTACATAGAGCCTTGAAAATGACAGATAAAAATAAGGATATAGATCCAAATCTAGTTCCACATGTTAATAGGAACTTAAGCTTATTGGGTTGGACGCCTTTAAAAGTTAGCCAAAGTAAAACTATTTTATTGAGGCTACTTGTAAGCCACCACATAGATCAGACATGAAGCCTCTTAATCTTATTTATTGAACTATTATGATGACTTGTGATGAGTAGGAGACTAAGTAAGTTCTCACTCATGAATATTTATTATCATCTAATGGCATTACATATAGATTTTCCAATATTTGGCCAAAAATCTAAGACATCCATGCCTTGATCTTAGAGTTTTAGTAACCTTTCCTACAAGGTACACTAGAAATTTATCCAAGTGCTAAGAACTTTTTTATTGCTATGATAATGATAAGGATTTGATTCAATGTTGATTATAGAATTTGAATCGCCACTCCTTAATCATGAAACCTTGGTCCCCCTTCCTTAACCCCATTATAGAACCTCTAAATGAGAGACCAATATAGATATGGCTACCCTACCACCCTTTCTAATTTTAGTATGATTCTAGCTTTAAAGACATAGGTAACAACATGTGTAAGTTTATGTAAACACATACAAACACTACTTCCTTCTCTCATACTACCTTTGATAGAATATGGGTTAACATTTATACCTCAAAATATCACCCTAATAAAGTTATTTACTACTCATGGTCCCAACCACTTGATTATGAAGGCTTGCCATTTTGTTGTATAAATTGTTTTAACATAGGACATTTGACCAAAGACTACAACATATATAGAAGAAAAAATAAAATTACCTGGTGTATAGACTTCTTCCCAACCCACCTAATAGTGAATGTTTCAGACCCTCAGAGTGATGATTTTGATTAATCTTTAGATAAACCTAAGCCTCCTACACAAGACGTGGACCCTACTAGATATCCTCACATAGATAGTGATTTTATGGTTAACCACCTCACTTTTAGTGATATGGTGTCAAAATCAACTTTGGAAACCCATGTTCGTACTAGGGAAGCTATTTTATAAATTTAAATACCAAGGGAAGAATAATTGGTTGTTGTTTTAGTTGAAGACAAATTTCATCCTTTCAAATCAATAAAAACATCTTTACCAATAGACTCAGAATCTATGAAAGATAAGGGGAGGTCTATAAATGTGTAGAAAAATAAAAATTGCATAAGAATAGAGGTACAATTATCTATAATGACCCTCTATTTAGGGGGTTGCACATAAGTCTCACGTAAGTCATGGTGTGAACTATGTTAACATTAATTTTGTAGATGGTAGTAAGCTCTAACATGTGTGTCCTCTAGTTTGTTGAGTTACCTATAATATGTTGGCCCCATGCATTCATCCTAGGAGGGATATTGTATTATGGTTATTATATTATAGTTTTTTAGAAACATAAGATTGGTGGAAGGCTCTCTTTTTCCGATTGCTTTTTTTGATGTTCACTAGTTTGTTTCTTTTGGCAGGCTTGGTTGAGTTGCATGTTCTCTTTTTTATCTTCATGGGCAACGTGATGAGGTGCTTCATCCTAGATTAATTTTTTATATCCTTTGTATTTAGTTATAGGTACTTTTAAAACATGTACTTCACTCTATCAAATATATAATAATAATAATAATAATAATAATAATAATAATAATAATAATAATAATAATAATAATAATAATAATAATAATAATAATAATAATAATAATAATACTAATACTAATAATAATAATAATAATAATATAGTATTTTTGATAAAAATAAGGTGTCAAAACAAAGGGTCGAACCCTTACAAAACAACCCATAATAGGGCCAAAAAAGTATCATGAACAAAAAGAGTCACTATCAGCAAAGACAACAAAAACTACCAAAAAATAGCATATGGTAAGAACTAATAGTCTGACAACAAACAAAAAAAACAATAGAAATAAGGCTAATTGGGAACATCCTCCTACCTTCAACAAGAAACTTATCAATATTATCAAAAGCTTTAGCTTTCTCCTCATCATCACCCTTGGTAAAAACCTAAAATTCCTACAACAGAGTTAGGTTAACCAAAGTTGGGTGGCATTCTAAAAAAACAAAAGAAGAAATGCCCCCATCTTTGCAATAGTGACAAATAATAACATTGTCTCTGAATTTAGCACAAGATAAGGGCTTATTTTTTATTTTATCCCCCTCATAGTTGAATTATCAGTAAAATCCACTAACATAGTAAAAAGGTAGAACCCAAAAACCACAAACATAATGGCTTCTTTCAAGAAAATGTAGCTTTCAAGGGCTTCACCACAAGGGTAAGTAAAAATGATTAAGGAATTAAGGTTAAATGAATGTTGAGTCCTTTGGTAATTATTATGAGGATTCACCACCATATCAAACAAATAATTTCTCCCTTCTAGCATGCTTTTCTCATGCTTGTAAATCTATTTGTTGATCTTCTAGTCCACATCAAGTCACTAGCTCAGCATACAGAAGATATAAGCTAAAGTGGTAAAAAAGGAAGGCAACATCATGGATTAAATTGATCTTTTTGAATTAACTCCATAATTAGTGAAGGGATATTTTGGCTTTGGTGCCAACACCACCAACTTTCAAACTGTTGACTAGATTAGTAAGGGCATCAACAATCCCATTACCTTTCCTGTAAATATGGGATATAGTCACCATAGAGAGACCACTTATAATGGTTTTGATATCCATAATAATATATTTTAGACTCCAACCACTTATAAATATTTTGTTCACTGCATCAATAACTAACTTAGAGTCCCCCTCTATATTCAGCTTTTGTATATCCAAAGTGACCGCAAACTTGACTCCCCGTAAAAGGGTAGAGGCCTCAATGAAATTATTGGTTTGATAAGCAAGACCTCGAGAATAGGATGAAACAATCTCTCATCTATCATTTCTGATGATTCTACACCCACAAGATTTATCATTGGATTTTGAGGCCCCATCTAA
>JARHVA010002013.1:1595000-1622500 GCA_037957365.1 Torreya grandis | reverse complement strand
TAAAATCAGTGCTTCTAGTCTAAATCATGTTAGTATAGTACATTTTTTCTAGGAAAAGTATTTATAGATTATTTAATTTAATTTATAGAGTCTTTAATTATTACTTAGCTTTCTTATCACTCATCCAAAGGTCATGAGTTACGTTGAATGCATCATTTCCATAATTTTCCTATGCACATAATGATCAGTATGCTTACTTAAATTTCATATTTTAAAGGTAATTTTATTTAATCACCTTAAGCATTCATTTTATGTGACTTATAACTGAATTTTTTCAATGTTTGAAATAAATAAAAGGTTAATATTTATTTGTATCACTTGTGATCCATGATCTAGTATCAAGGTATGCAAATAAATATATATCATAGTTTTTCAAAGAAGTGTATTTTTCAAACAAAATTCCTTTTGAATTTGTGATTATAATTTGCTTGAGTCCTAAGACAATTTAAATTAATGAAAATCTGAAGCTTACCCATATTGATATCAAAAGTCCACATGTTATAATCATAGAAGTCACGAATGATCATCTAGGTAATTCCTACCTATATGTGTCAATCTATGAACAATGTAAAAAACTTTGTCGAAATAGGTAGAATATAAAATGATGATACACTAGGAAGGATTGCAATGTGATCTTAAAAAAAAATGAGCTTCAAATTTCCATAAAATAGACCTCTATCATAATAATCACCATCTTAGAAATCATTTTATATTTATAACTTCAATATTAATAATTTTAGGAATAAGATCACGATTAATAAAATTAGAAAGAATTGTCTTTGCTTGTCCCATTTATTTAAAATTGTGTTCCCCTCATTGTATATAATTGTTTTAAAAAATTTATTTCTATTTATAATGATTATATGCATATTTGTGATAAACCACTTATAAAAACTTTTTTATTATTTATTCTTGATTTTTTAATATTATTTACTAAAATTTATGATATTACCTAATTAAATTTTACTAAACCTAATTTATAAAGTGTATGAATAGATTTATTATAATTTTTAAGTAAAATAACTTTCTTAAACTACATAGACGAAGGTGTTGGTGTCTCTTAATTGAAACCTATACTAGTAATTGCCTCGAAGGTGCAAACAATGATGAAAGAACTATAATTTTTTTTATTATATATAATATGTATTAATATATAATATATCAAATATATATAAATATTATGTTATATAGTATACAAATTATATGAGTGGTAATGAACCAATAACTGTTGGTCTATTCATATAATATCTGTTAAATTTTTTCCTGATCCACCACCAAGTTTGTCATTGCTAGTTGGATAATAAAAAACACTACAAATAAAAAATTATTAATTATTTAAATTCCTAATGAAATAAGCATTTGAATAATATAAATCTATGTAACAAGAATTAACACTCATAATAATTTGTAAATTCTAATTTTCAAAATGAAAAGGTTTAAATAAGAACAAATATTTTCAGCAAAAAACAAAATAATCCTAAAATTCTAAAGTTTCCTAACTAAAGGATAATGGGAAATTGATTAGATAAATAAGTAAAGAACAAACATGATTGTGAATATCCTAAAAAAAATCCACAACAACCAATTAGAAGGATGAAAGAGACCATCCATAATTTGTCAAGGTTACAGTAAGTGTTATCATCTATCACACCTTTTGAGGATTTTAATCTTTCCATTTAACTTCCAAATAAAGTCCCCAAAACCAATCATAAATTATACTAACCAACTAAATGTGGATCACCCTCTACCCTTCCCATCAATTTATAATAACATAAAATAAAAAATGTGGCAGCTAACGTATAATGAAACTAGGGATGAAATCAAAGAAAGTCAGTTTCATGATATAATTATTACACACATGAAATAGATGTGAAGCAGCTCTCACTCCAAGAATTAAATATGACCATAGTAACTATACACTATATATATGTCATGTCCAGGCATGGAGATAAATGCATATTTGTAGTTTGTTGAAAGTACAGAGGGTCTTTCTAAATCCATTAAAATACTCATCTAGAATGGAATGTGGTTCTACTTGAGTTTAAATAGTTGAGATAAAAAGAATGGTGGCAGTATTACTCTTGGGGTGATTTAAAGAAAATAAAAGAATAAAACTTGATATGGTAACAGTGTTAATGTTGTTGGATGAAAAGGCTACTTCAAGAGGTTCAAACCCTAGATGTGGTGATAACAAGGATTAAGTGAAGCAAATAAATAAGGAGAAGATCAATGACATGACACAAAAGAGGTAGATGTAAAGAAGGCTTGATGTCCAAGATTATAGGAGTAGAAGAAGTGATTGTACAAAGATACGGTAATGGCGACGGTGGCTATATCTATGAATAATCATATGGTATATGTATCTCTATATGGATATTGAACGCTGCCTGGGGTTTTTTTTTTCTCAAGAATCACTATCATCATCAATTTAAATAGTTGTCTACATGTTCATCCAATAGAAATATGTTTGGTTTGCTGCAAGTTTCTTGTTCGAATCATGGGAGAAGCATTTTAAACACCAAACTTGTGTCTCAATTAGTGCCTTATTATGATTTACAACTTTAGAAATAATAGTTTCGAAATATGAAGGATATTCCATCTATTTATCCTTATGGTGGCCATCCCTTGAAAATCATCCATAAAGAGACAAAATCCTTTATTTATGATGGGTACTTTGATTAAATAATAATAGCAACATGGTTGATGTAACTCTAATGGCTGATGTAAATGGCATCATACGCTACCAAACCACTCTTCACCACCACTTCCCCCAAACTACCACCATTAAAAATCAAGATGTTTACAATTGAATATGCCATTTTATCTCTTTATGAGATGAATTTGCAGAGGATTGCCCATTGTATATGTCTCCAGCTTAAAAAGGTACCCTTTGGTAAAAATGGTCACTTAATATTATTTAGTTTAATGTTAGACCATGTAAATTAAATAATAATGCACTCATTCATGCACAAAGTGAATAACCTAATTACTAACTATTAAAATTTATCCCAATTTTTTAAGGAAATTTGTTATCCAATAATATTGATTGTTGAAGCTTAAAGTTTTTAATAAATAATATATTTTATAATTTTATTTTTTATTTTATTTTAGATTTTTTTTCACCCTCAATTTAAAAGGTGTAAGTGGATTCAATTCTCTATTTAATTACTACAAATTTCAGTAAATTAATTATTAGGTTTTATGTTTTATCTATTTTTCACTTTCAAAAGTTTAATATTTTATTTTTATAATATTATTAATTTCTTAATATTATTATTAGACATTAGTATATATCCATCACCCACATTATTATTTGAAAAATATAAAATATAGTTTTAGTAAATATATATTTAATAACGTATAAGTATAGATCCATTAAGTTGTAAATTTAAGCCCATAAGAAACCATCAAATTAAGGTGCATTTGAAATAAAATATTAAGTATGTGATATTTCATTCTTTGACCGCAAAAACTACTTGTATTTTAAGGGAAATATTTTTGTTTTAAAATAATAACATAAAAGGGCCCAAACCCCAAGGTATAAAAGGATATATCTAGAAAATCATACCAAGAAATACAAAGGAGGTATCTTGGGGAACAAAAAGAGATTGAAAGAAAAAAAAATGCAAATAGCTATAAAGTTGAAAACATAAATATAATAGAGAATACCAAATAAATGAATCCAAAAATATTCCCTTCCCAAAGGAGACCGATATTTCACTAATGAAGATCTATTATAAAACCAATCCCAGTGATAAAAAAAACACCATCACCATAAGCCTTGATCATCAATCCCCAAAAATTCCTTTAAGCCTAGAACTAAGATCACTACTCCAAATAATTGAAAATAAATGAACCTAAGAAATAAACCATGTATTCTCCAATCCAATCAAAGTAAAATGATCCAAGAATTAAAAATAAGGAAAAAGACTAGGGACCAAAAAGCTATTCCAAAATCTCGATTACCAACTCTTTTAACATTAACTTCAATAATAGAGAAGCTTTGAATAATTCAATTATTTTATCATTGATTATCTATATTTTTACAAATGAGGGGGACTTTCACAGTGATAATATTCATTAGGGGGTTGGTTAAGGAAACTTATGTTTTCCAAGAAATATGCTAGGGAATTAGTGTCTTGATAGTTATGGGAGAAATAAATGTCTTAAAAAAATGAATGATAAGGAGGATAAATTGAACAATAGAATTGACTTACCAATAGACAAAACATCTAAATTTAAGAATGTTGACAATTAAGTGAGAATCTCTTTCCACAAATAATTTCCTAAAATTTAAATCAATAATGGTTCTGAAACCTCTTAGAAGAGCTATATATTCAACCGAATCATTTGAACGCCATGGAATGTTGAAGGAAAAACATTATAACCCCTGTCCCTTATTATATTTGAATATGATTCCACCTCTATAGAGACTCAGATTACCTTTTTTATGCACTGTTAAAATTAATCTTGATATAGTTGTCATTAAGAGGTTTCCAAGAGGCCAATAGCCTTTTGTTGATCTACGAAGGGAGGTTGAAGTTGTTTATCAATAAATTCCATTTTACCAGGATATAAACATTCTACCTAGTGATTTTATTTTTAGGAGGTGATAATTTAACCTTAGAAACTTCTTGAAAGAGTGCCTCAATTTTAAGACTAAGGATTTATATAAAGAGGGACATATTCTTGAAAACTTCAATGATTTGTTTATTTCCATAAGCTTCAAAATAACATATATGGGGCCATATCCCAGATACTACCTACTTAATACCCTCCTTCCTTTGTATAATTAATTAATTATATCATGAATATAACCATATATTAACTTAAATTTATTCATTTTCATAACTAACCATTACCAAATTCTCTAGGTGAAAGAGTAATGAAGGAGGAAGTGGTTTGGGGTTTCTTAATTTTCTTTACAAAAAATGTATGAGGAGGGCCCTTTAATAAAAAATCCTTTGAAGTCTAATCCTAGAAAATAGATTTATTCTTCATGGTAAACCACATGTATACATTATATTTTAGAATTCCATTACCGAGAGATGTAAAAATTTTCCACGTGCCATAAAGGTGTATTAATATGAGAGATTAACTTATTGTAGACTAGTTTCAATGAAAATTTGTTAAAATAGTATCCAATCCATTTTAATCCATCAATATACACTTAGTTAAATATATGGAAAGAATCAAGGAAGCACTTGACATAAATAACAAGTTTAGGGTAATAGTTAGTTGCATAAATTATTAGATTTTTCCATCTTACCTAAGGGCCCCATAGACTTTGGGATTCAACACAATAATTACAAAATATTGGTCCCATAAGTTTTAAACATATTATATTGGAAATTTGAAGGAAGGATGACTATAGAGAGGGCCCACACTAGAATAAACATCCTTAGAAATGTTAAAGTCTCTATCATTTTTAATATCTTAGTAGAGGTAATTCTAGATAAGGTCTCTACATTTCCAAAGAAAGTTATAGACATTTGCAGGTTTACAAGATCCAGGTCGGCCACTCTAAGGAAAGATTACTCAAATAGCCATGGATCTATAATATTCCCAAGAAATCATTGTAAGAGCAGGTTATTCTATGGTATGCATAAGAGGAGGGGTAATTATCTAGGTAGTTCTAGCTATGATAATGAGTGGTTAAAGGGCATCTCTTGGTAGTTACATAACATACAAATGGTTTGTTTATCTCCTCAAATTAATATTATTCTTCCATCTCATTTAATCTGCATTTCCAACCAATAAATAAAGAATTTTGTTATAAATATCCATTATTTATTGAAGTCGCAGTTAGATAAATCATTTATCAAGCAAATACATGAAGATTCTAGGCATGGTAAAGTGTTTTTTCCATCCTGTAGCATCTTGGTCAAACTTGAGGGGGTGTTTTGCACTTTTGTAGGTTACAACTCTCTTTCCCATATTTGAAAGTTTGAAAAATGTATAAATAGAAGACTATCTTCTATTCATAGGTTGTTGGTTGTTGTCGGTCTTGGTTCTTCTCTAAGTATAGGCTCTTCCAAAATTAGGGATCATTTTTATGTGTGTTTTTCCTATCTTTATAAAGTGGTTGTAGCTTGTACATCCATTAGAAATCTCTCAGAGCATTTCATTATGTCTCCCATTTCTAACATGAAGTAAATCCACTATGCTTATCCCCATGGAAACATTTTGAAACATTGATGTATGTAATATTTTATTTCAATTTAATGGGAAATACATGTGGTTGTTTATTGTATCTTGTTAATGAAATGTAATTAGATATTTTTCATGTTGTGTTGATTAGATATCTAGCTTTGTGTTCACTACTAGTTATCATCTTGGGCATAAATTTGGTTATAGACCCCTCTTTTCATAATGATTTGGAAATATTTTGTTAAATACCTTGTTAGGGCACCCTGGGTTCATGGATTTAGTAGGATAAATTATTTGAGATTCTATTTTTAGTGTATGTTTTAGTGTTTCTAGGATAATTTGGGAAATTTCATTGTAATAACACCAATGGATGAAAATTTCTCCATGTAGTTTCCATGGCTTCCATTTTAGTTTTCCTATATCTTTATAATAGGTGATGTCATATATGTTGAAAGAAAACCTATTGTTTGAAAACCACCAGGACACCACCCTCCTTTTTAATAACTAAAAAACTATCCTACCCTACATTTAACACACCCTTTGCATACCTTATGTGTTATTTACCTTGCTGACACATAAGACCTTACATATTTGAAATGTGTTTATATTTTGTGATTAAAATCCTAGTGTTGTAGTTTTTCATTTAGCCTATATTATTGAATATTTTATAAAAATTAATATTAAAATCATCCATTCATCTATCTTTAGTATCTTGTTATGACATCAAGCATTTGTGCATTTCATGTGATAACCCTTCATGGGTGAAGTGTGAAAACTTGGTTATGATTTAGTCATATTTCCCCTTTGTGTGAAGAATCCCCATGGATATTGAAGTGTAAAATCATTCCATGTGAGAAAGCTACCCCATATGTTTTATCACCTTGGTTTAGGTAGAGCCAAAAGTAGCAGGGAGTTAACCATACCCTCTATAGGTGCCTCTCACTCATTTTATACATTTCAGTCTAATACTGATATCAAACCTTCCCCCATCTACAATGACATATTAGTAGGTTTTTCATCATTGCTTTCCATTTATCTCAAGTGTGCAAGGTTGAGTGCATGAGGTGTAAAACTGAGAACCAATACCTTGTACTAGCCCTCCAATACAATATTCTTATTTGATTTCTTGCACACAATCATGTTGTGTATCTTCACTCTATCTTTTATGACTCTCTCAATTCAAATTTGATCTATGTGCAGTGAGTTCCATGTACTCAAAGACATAGGTGTCTAGTTTAAGTGCTTAGGAAATAGTCTCACTTGACTCACTCAACTTGAATTATGCTTGGAAGTACCAAACTAGCCCTTTTATAGGCCTAAAAATGCTTTGCTTCTTAAATATTGCACATGAAAATCTTGTGTACCTTGTGTCTAATTATGGAAAACTTCATACACCCATAACATATGTGTCTAGACTTAGGCACTCAGATAGCATCCATGATCAACTCACCCAACATGAATTATGCATGAAAATGCTAGAACATTTTATTGGTGGCCTAAAAGTGTCATTTATTCACTACCACATCAAAAAATAATTTACTTGGATTGAACCAAACTTTATTCTGGTCACTCAATATAACTAACTTGAGACTAAGAAGTTAGTTTTTGATGGTATAAGCACCACTTTCTTGCTAATACAGACTCAATCAATTGTCATTGAAATGCTTAAGGAGCATCTCACCCAATAATGTGTGAAACTTGCATACACTAGTCTCTATGATGTTATGGATGATATATGGGCCAATCCACCTTATCTAAAACTTGTTTGTGTGCCTAATATACTTGGATTCATAGAGACAAACTAATCCCCCTTCTGTTAGCACCTTATGTTTTATATGTTTATCATGTTAGAGCTTCTAACACTCTTTTTCTATTTATTGGATCCACTTTGCTTGGGCATGTTCCTCATCTAAGCATTCCAAGTCCTCCAACCCTATTTTCAATGAATCTTGGTCATCTAACCAACTTATGTATTCAATGCACAATGATGTCACCAAAACTTCCATTTGTAGGATCACCTTAGCACCAAACACCAGTTGAAATGGTGTAGCCTTGTTTAGGCACTTGTAGGTTGTGTGATATACCCATAAAAATGCTAACACTTGATCATCCCAATCCTTGAAACTAACATCACATATTTTTTTGAGGCATGTCCCCAAGGTTTTGTTTAATTCCTCAATTATCCCTTTCACTTTCGGATGGTAAGGTGTTGTATTATGATGCACTACCATATACTTTATTAGCACGATCCACACAATTTATTTTATAAAGTTCATGCCCTTATTTGTAATGAAACTGAGTGGGCACTCATACTAGCTTATGATGTTTTCCTATATAAATCTTGTGGCTATAGTAGCTATGTAGTTCTTTGTTAGCATGGCGTCGACCCACTTGGTGAAATAGTTAGTGGCCGCGAGAATTTAGATCACACCTATTTATTATGCTATGGGGTTAATGTGACCAACAAAGTCAATGGCCAATTTCTCATCATAGTGGTTGAGCTTCCCTATGTGTTATCATATCTTGCATGCCTTAATGTAATCTTTCACATCTTGAAATAGACTTTGACATCACAAGCTTGATTGTAACAATTTTCATGTCATTATGTCTCATATACAATGGCCTCTTTCTATCCCCTCGTGCGCCTTGTGTAAGATGGAGTGCCTTTCATGGTCCAAGATATATCCACAAAGAAATTCATCTCAGTCCAACTTGTATAGTTCACCGTTGATGAGATGAAAAGTGGTGGTGAAAACTATGCACTATTTCTTTTATTTCATTTTCATTATTTGGGGCATAGATCTAGATGTTAGAAAGGTGTCTATCTCCACCAAGTCCTCAAGGGTGCAATGTATTTTGTATATTTGAACATCTAGCATATCATCCTTAATTGGTGCTATTACATCACTTGAGTCTATATAAGACACCTGGTCCAGTCCCAAGTTCTATTTTTCAAACTTTAAAATAATAGAGAATTTGAATTCTTTAAATAAAACAATTCATGAAACAATGTATCCATAAATAATAACCTACGAATGAGGTACTTAAGCACCTTATGATATATGAAAAATATGAATGGGGTTGCTATTAAATATTCTCTAAATTTGTGTAGGGTGTAGACCACGACGAGAAATTCATGCTCAGTTATGGTATAGTTCTACTCTACCTTTGTTAGTTTTCTGCTATTAAAGGATATTGGATGATCCATTTTACGTTCACTAGGATATGCTAAGATTGCACCAATCATAGATCTAGAAGTGTCAACATGGACATGAAAAAGGGTCATCATATGAGGAAATTGTAAGATAGGTGTGCTAGCTAATATGATCTTTAGGGTCTCAAAGGCATCCTTCTGTGATTTTCCCTAGTAGAACAGTCCATCCTTGCATAAGAGCTCCTCTATAAGTTTCACAATTTTTTCATAACTCCTTATAAAAATTTATAATATCCATAGTGGCCTAAAAAAGGTGCGAACATATTTCTATGTTGAAGGACTCTAGAGCTAAATGATTGTAATATTCACTGGATAGATTAGAAAACCATCCTTATAGATGATGTGCCCAAGTAGTGTCTTAAACAATGTTGAGAAGACACACTTTTTCAGATTTAGGGATATATGAAGCCACTTGATCCTCTCAAACATTAGGTACATGTCACAATGGTCCTTAATTAGGCCATATACCATTGAGTCATCTAGGTAAACCTAGAGGAACTTGTGGATGAAGTCTTTGAACATGGTGACCACCACTCTAGAGAACATGGCTAGCATAGTCTTGAGTCTAAAGGTTGTTTTGGGCTTGTCCTCATCAATCTGGACTTGTTAATATCTAGAGAACCCATCAATGAAGGTGTAGATCTTGCAACCTATGATGCCTTTTAGGACTTCATTGGTAAATAGAGTCAAGAAGGGGTCATTGACATAAGCAACATTCATCATTCTATAATTGATGTAAATGAGAATGCACCCATCTTTATAGATGGTTATAATAATTGGACTCACACAGTCTCTTGCATAGGGTAAATGACTCTTATGACTAGCATTGCATGTATCTCTATTTTTACCCTAGTGTGGAGGTTGGGATTCATCATGTAGGGGTGCTTTTTTATTGGTCTTACACCATTGATTATCTTTATGCTCATATTCCCAAGGCATGGGTGGGTGCTCTTCATATCTTGATAAGTCTTGGGAAACAAGTATTAGAACTCCTTCAAAAGGTCTATGATGCATATTAGCTCTATGTCAGACCAATAGGCACCTATATTATCCATCTTTGCCTCTCTTTTTGTATTGATATCCACCTTGATGGTCTTTATTGGTGCATGGTATGGTTCATTCTTATCCTAGCATGATTCTTTAACTTATCAAGTTCTCTCTATTATATCTACACATAGATGAGTGGGGTCTTATTAATTGAGAGCACTATCATCTATTTGGTGCATGAGCTTCCTTCTGGTGGTCAGCATTTTATAGTATTATTCCTTCCAAGTTTCATCAGCTTCTTTACTCAAGTCACTATTAAGAATTTGTTCATCAAAAAAATTTAGGAATACCAAACCTTTTTCCTTGAACATGTCTTTCAGGTGCTCCTTGAGGATGGTGGTGTGCTTGAACACTGCCTTCCAAATTATTTATAGTGGTTTAACCAACTCCAAGATATATGAGGAGAAATAGGTGTGCACAAAATTCTCCTTAAGGGCCTCATAATTGGTTATTTATTGATGCATTGTATTGACCACATACTATGCTTGTGACCATGTCTTTAGAGTCTTATAAAAGGTATGCACCCATAAGTTATTTGGGGAAATCCATGTGATATTTAGTCCATGTCTCTTTATATAAGCATAGCATGTGCCATGAGATCAATGTATCTAGAGTACATTGAGATGTCTAAGTTCTCATTACTCCTCCTAAATCTAGTGGAAATGGCCACTATTAACTCTAGCTAGGTTAGCAAGTTAGACCTTTACACTACCCACCAATGCATAATAGTGATTCTCAAGGTATATAATAGTTCACCCATTCTATATATCTCTTTAGGGATGGATGATTCAAGTTCATGGACATACCCTTCCACTAGGTTGCTCCCTTCAAATTTTGAGAATACTGCAAGCTTGACTTTACTCAGGTAAAGTAATCTCTTTCTTTTTTCTTCCTAGTATGGGACCCATCATTTTGGAGTGTGATCAATCTAGAGCCATCTAGTCCTTACAAGCTTTGGTGCCTTCATGCATACCAAGTGGCATATATGACCAGTGGCCTCATAAGCCTCTTTAACCCATCAATCACAAGTGACATCAATGGTGTTTGAGGTTGACTACTTATCCTCTTAAGATAGCACTCCTTGATCAAAAGGGTTGAGATTCTTGGTACCTTATGTTATGATGTTATATATGGTTGACCTCATCCTATAAATCAATTATCTCCACATAGGGGGTCCTTGATCACTTGAAATGAGAATTACTACCTTTTCTTTACCATTTTCAAAGGTCACGTATCACTTCTTGAATTGCATGTTTACATTGTTGGCATAGCACCAAGGCATTCCTAGAAGCATTGGATAGTTATCATGTTCAACCAACTTGATAAGCTCAAAGTCAGCATGGAATTCAGTGCCCATAATATCTACAATGGCTCCCTTTAGAATTTAGATCACATATGCTCATGTTTTGTTAGCTATGAAGAGCACATGGGGAGAAGGCCTCAAGGCTTGCCTATCCATATTTTCCCATGTATTCTTGGTTTATTTATTAAACTCAACAATAGTGTCAATTAGGACCTTACAAATGGAGCATTCATTGATAGTGGCATGCACCAATAATTATTGGTCATATTCTATGTTCTAAGTATGCCTGCCCTCTCGCTCCCTTTCTATTCATAGAATGACAAATTTAATTGAATCCTTTCCTATATGGTCTAGAATCAAGTTATTTAATAAGGTTATCATCCCTTCTATTTTTAAGAGGTGCAAGATCTCTATTAGATTATTCACTTTAGCATCTTGGTCATCCTACTCTTTATGAGAGGAAATAACTTATGCCTCTAAGTCTCACACTAGTTAGAGCTCTCCTTATAAGCTCTAGATCACAGACATAGATTGATATAGTACATCATTTTCATGCACAAGGTCTAAGAAATGTATAAACTTAGGTTATATCTATGTAATACAATAAATATATCTTATCATCCCATATTATAGGTGTAACTATGGTAATGGTGTATCTAGTGATTGAGTGACGAGTCCACTCTAAGTAGTTGAATGCATTTTGATTGATTTTGTGCATGCGAGATGCAACTTTAGAACCCATTCCATCTCTTTAGGCTTGTTCATGATCATCCTTTCACCCTTGTCACTACCCAATCTACCTTAGGTGAGATTTTTGTATAAGTCAAGGTATTCCTCACCCAGATGTGGTCCTCAGTAATACCAACATGTTAGGTGCATTAGGAAATCACATTGATAGTGCTTGGTTGACCTATACTTATAACATGATAATGATGGGAATGTTCCTCCACTGCATCTTCCACCTCACCCTATGATACCTCTTTGGTTCCCATAGATGACATCTTATTGGATAAATCCCTAATTTCTTTGCTTTGATTTGCCTTTAGTTGTTGTAGTTGCATGTCGTGCACCTCTCTCCATATTCATACACATCTCATCAATTACATAGTAGTTAGCCATGGTGTAAGTGTAGGCATCACATAACTTGAAATAGATCATTGTGTTGACCTGATTGGTGCATTGTGATAAATGGTATTTATGAAAATCATGCACCTTGAGACAAACTTAATAGATGAGAAGTAATGTGTGTCCATTCCTTTGAGGTTACTTATCTCAAATATGACCCTCTATCTCATAATCAGTGAACCACAACCCACTTTAAGCATCTTGTGATTAATTAAAAGTCATATTTTGTAGCTAAAAGTCCATATATGGAATATGTACCTCTATGAAGGGGCTAATTCCTATATCGATGCTCATAACTACCTTAGATCTGAGCATGGATTCAAACACTTCCGAAGGATCTATCAATGTTTTCATGGCTATCACCCTTTCAAAAGGTACTAGTAATCTTCTAAAAAATCATTATGCATGATGAGAGAGGTGGATATCATAAAGGATATTGGAATGCAGAGTCTTGAATCTATCATGGTATAAGGACATGCTCTATGATAATCTTTGGTTAATCTCTTTGAGCATGGTGATGCTATACTACTCAAACTTAGGTATATAAAATTATTTCAAGAAGGCTTCCTTCAAGGTTTCATAATCAGCCATAGCCTGAGTAGGATTAAACTTCCTATACCACATATGGGTGCAATTATGTAAGGTTATCATAAACTAGTCTACCTTGCACTCAGACTGGGTTATTTCTCGAGCATGACATTGTAATTCACACTTGATCACATGCTCTATGGTGTTCTCCACACTTTGATACTTGGGTAGGTGCATGCCCATCTCATAATAAATATAGGGATAGGGAGTAATTAGTACCTAAGGTTCTTGTCCTCTTGGTTCTTATCATAACATTGGTCCTTAAAGGCCTCCAACCACTAGGTTAGGGATTAGTCCCATGGTTATTACTAGTGCCATAAAAGATGATGACACTATATTACCTACTAGTGACACAAGGACACTTCTTATGGGTTATTGCCTAGGCTATGTTGCTGACATTGGCTAAACTAGGGTGCGTGTGCTCACATTTTATCTATTTGAACTAATGCCTCAAGGTTTAGAATTATCTTCACCTACTTCCTCATAAGGGATAACTTATTCAATCACAAAGTTTTGGTCCAAATCTATAAAATTATCAAAGTCTGTGTTGACAATGAGGTCAGTTAACAATATTATATCTCCCTATTAGGGATTTAGTGCATGAGCTTACACCACATGTTTAAAGGGCATATGTGCATTTGATGCATCTCCAATGGTCAATTTTTGAAGGAACCCTAAGCATTAACTCATCAACTGTGGAGCATGTTCCATGGTTTCAAGGGTTCCTTCCTCTAGGCATGACTACCATTTAAGAGATCCTTCCTCATGCCATTCATACTCACTATGGGTCCTCTCTACACTTATAAGTTATAGAAATTCTATTTGTCCAAGCCTCCTTTTTTTATAATCTTATCTCCTAATATCTCAATTATCAGTCTACTCATCCCCTTCTAGTGTTCCTCACCTACACCTCCCCTTCTTCCTTGTTGTGTTGCTCATATGTGAGAGGACTTTAGCCTTCCATCCTTATGGTCTCAAATCCATAATCCACCATAAAATTATTCAGTTTGGTGACATTTTATTTCATAAACATTCCTCTTTGTTTTGTGCAAGAATTGATATTCTACTTCTTCAGCATAAGTGTATGCTGAAACTATGAACTGAAGGATGTAGTTGTTCAGTGAGCCTTGCCACCATTTATCTATAGCTTTAGTCCAAGTGGCATCTAATTTATCAAGCTTATATTTCATCTACTCAAAGCATTGTCCATAACATTGGCTTATGTGTATCACATACACAACCAATACTTGGTACACTTTCTCTGGTAGTTCACAAAAAAAAATCATACATGACATCATACAAGTGGTTTTAGACCCACTTCCTTAGGTTTTATCCTCTACAATTTGGATGCCTCAGTGCAAATATATCTTTAACTCCTTGTATCCAGTGCTCAATTTTATTGAGGGAGAGTTGGACCATTGTCCTACTGCACCATTTCAACAACAAAATTAAATAAGTTCTGGTAATAAAATAAATTATAGAAATGTAGGTGTTTCGATCATGGGCATAGGGAAGCACTTATATAGTTGTCTAGTTTAGATTTATGATTATTCTAATAGGGTGCATGCTTGACTAATCCTATGGTGCTCAACATTTAATCACTCAATGACATTAGCATCACTTTACATAAGGTACAAGCCTTATGTTCTCACCCAAATCATAGTATAGAAGGGACTAAGGTATGTGTTAGGATAGTTGTTCCATGGCAAAATTATATCATTCATGGACTTAGTTAGTGAAACAATGGTATTTCATTCAAGGGTACAAGCCTTTGGTAACCTTGGCTCGAAGGCATTCATGCAATTAAGGGGTAATTAGGTATCTAGTTAAGGAACTTAGGTTTTAGTTGGTGCTTAGGTGTGGACATTGTTGTCCCCAAAAAATAGCTTTCTCATTTTTGGGATAACATATGAACTATTTTGGTCCTGCGTGACCAAAATTGTCTCTCCCCTTTTCAAAAAAATTTCTTAGATTTATAATTCCTCAATTTTCAAGCTTTTTCAATAAAGGGATTACCAGGTTCAACAAGTTTAAAGGCTTCTACAGGTGAATCCAATCAAAAGAACCAGTTTCCAATACATAGTCATTTTTCAAGATTGGTTCAGTGCCTTGGTTCAATCAAAAATGTCCATCAGTAAGCATCTAAGCAAGAATTGAACCATTGAACCATTGAGCCATTGAACCTTAAACCATTTTGGTTCAATGGGTTCAATGGGTTCAAAGGTTCAATGCCATCAGCAAGAGCTAAGAACATTTGTCAAAAGTTCAAAGATCAATAGTTTCAAGGTTCCACTACTCTAAGTACTTAGCTAGTTTCAAGGGCTTGAACCGTTGAACCTCGAACCATTTTGGTTCTTCAGTTCAACGGGTTCAATGACCAAAAGGTTCAAAAACATGTGAAAGAGACTTAGCCAAATAAAAGGAATGAATCGATTAAAATGTTGAACTTTGAACTGCTTCAAAGCTCAATGGTTCACGGGTTCAAAGGTTTAAAGGCAGCCTTAGTCAAAGAAAGAAGTAGTGAAATAGATGGTTCAACCAAAGTGCATGAAAAATAAAAGGATGAGTGGAAGCTACCAAGTGTCATCTGTTGAGACACATTACACTTTGTTTTTAAAGTGATGGATACTACCACGTATCCCTTTTGAAGCTTGTTGGAAGCCTCCAAGTGTCAATATCCACAATCCCTTCCTTTAGCTTCACTGTATTGAGCAAAGACTATGGTGGGTCCCAGATGAATGACTAAAGTAGGTGGAGGCTGACAAGTGTCATCATTCATGAGAACTCAAATGAGCCCCAAACATTTCTATGGTGTTGCAAAAGCTTGAGAGTGGAAAGTACCAAGTGTCAATGGTGAAAGGTTTCAGTATGATGCAGCAGAAGATGCCATGCATCTCTGGTTAAAAGTGGTAGAAGGTGCTACATGTCAAAGATGGATCACTATCAAATGTAGAAACACAAAACCAAGGAAAGGTCTCCTTCAGACAAATTGTCTGAAGGAAATAAAGAGATGAAAAGTCCTCCAAAAGAATTAAAGCTTGAAGGCCACCCAGATGATCCCAAAGAGTAGGTACCCTTGTGGGGGGACACCTGAAAATAAGAAATAGGCCTATTTTAAGCCTCCTTCAGGGAGGGTCAAGACTCAAAGCATAGAGGAAGCTGTCAAGTGTATGCATCTGTGCCAATGGTCTCTAACAAGTTTCAAAGCTTATTTCAAAAAGCCTATTTCAAAGTTGTGGATGCCACCATGTGTCCTCACCCATGTCATAGAAGAAAGCATCCATAACAAGAGAGAAAGACACAAAGGGAGTTGCTGAGAAGAATTATAGGCCCACAAACATCAAATTTAAGACAACTGGCTAGACGATAACTTTCAAAAGATAAAAGACCCATAGGCAATAAATTTTATATGAGGAAGTGTCTGTTGAGCTTTTAAAATTTAAAATGCGGACACAAATTCATTCAAAGACCCTAAATTTAGAGCCAAATGAGAAGGGACAAAGAAGGAAACTCAGTAGGAATCAATTCCAGTAGGTGAAGTAGTTCGCTGGGTAGATATTTGGGGCCTGCAAACATTGAAAGTGCAACTTGTTTGTCCCCTTTCGAATAAACGTAGAGTAGATAGTTGCATAGCTAGGAAATGATAGAATGTGTAATTTAGGCTCGTGAGTAGACAAAGGAGATGAACCAATATGCCACAGTTAAGGCAACCACCTTGCTCTAGTGTGGCCCTCCCTGACAGAATCAAAAATGCATCTAAGGCATTAATTATGTAACATGGGTCACTCCATAGGACAAAGTACCAAGTCTCTCCTGGAATCTATTTAATGTAATCTCTCATTTGATGCAAAAGAGACCTTTTTGATCATAGAAGCAAAACTCTGCCCAAATTGATAGGCAAATACTAAAACTTTGAGCTCAAATTATTGTTCATATTATTTTATCTAAATGAGAAAGCAAGTTGTTTATAGACTTTGTGTTTTCATATCTTGTATTATTTTAGAAGATTGTTCTTATGTCTATCTTCTAAATGTATTCTTGTTTATTTAATATAACAAGTAGAATTAGTGGAAGTGATAAGGAAGGTGTCCTGAAGCTAGTTACTTTAAGACTTTATGGTGTCATAATTGTCTTCAGTGTGTGTTTTCTTTATGTTTCTATGTAAAAGACCTTGGGATGACTTTATGGCCTCATTATCTTTTGTATCTCACTCTTTGGGTAGCTGAAGTGGAGATTTTGTGTTCCATTTCACCCTACTGGCTCTTATCCTTTATTACTAGTCATTTATCATAGCTGAAAGAAAACCCTGTTATTTCCTGCAAGAACACTTCTGAAAGAAGAGAAGTGCCTTTAGTGTTTTCACCAAAATTTTCTCCTCTATTTTTTAACATCGTCTCTAAAAGAAGAGAGATGGATGATGTATCCTACCCTTGAGTGTTATTTTTAGCTTATATTTATAGTATATAGATCCTGCATATTCATAAGGAACCTCCCCTAGATGAGAGGAGAGATTTGTCCCATGTTGATGTAGTAAACCTGCACATCTAGCCAACCAATCTCCCTATGTTGTGGTTGATAAGACCTATTTTGCTCAATCAGACAAATGGTTGATAAAATATTCACCCAATAGTTTTTGGTGACTCCACTGGGGAAAGACAAGTAGTTTGAAGCCTCAAGCTTCAAGTTAAAGTAAGACCAATCCTTATCCATTTTTATTTCACAATCTGGCAACTCCATGTTATACTAGAAGCTAGAAACCTCAAGGTGTTGTTGACCCTACTTTTGAGTTGGTGCAGCAGAGCAATTTTAAGTTATTTCCTCCACAAGCTCACCTTCAATGAACTAGGAGTCTTCGTCCTAGCCCTACCAGGCCATCAACACAAGGCAAAACTTCTTTTTTAGCTGCTAGCAGAGCTTTGCCTATCTATTCTCCACCCATATTTGTGATCCCACTTTTACATAATCAAATCATGGCTCAAGGCCCCTGGGGTAACTCTTTTGGTCCACTAAATTTAACTCCACCTCTACATGAGCTTCCATGTAGTTCAAGGAAGAATTTCCCTAAATTCTTTGCTGATGGAAAAGTTCATCTTGATGGACACATTACAGATTTTAGCATAGCCTATGATGTAATAGGGGTGGAATTCAAGGATGTGGTAGTTAGGCTCTTCATAGAAACACTACAAGGTGCTACTATAGATTGGTTCTACCATCTATAGGCTAGGTCATTAACTCACTAGGACACACTTAAAGCCAAGTTCAAAGCAAGGTTCAAACCTATAAAGGATGCACATGCCTTGTTGGCCCAGCTCACACAGATGAAGAAAGAGCCCCATAAACATATGAGGGACTTCATTTCCAGGTTTGACAAGCTGAGACATAGGATTCCCATGGTCACCTAGTAGACGCCTCAAAATCTCAAGTGTTTCTTTATCAACTAATAGCTGCCTGAGGTGAGTTTGTTGCTGAGACGGGCTAGACACATAGACCTTATTGCTACTCATGACTTGGATACTAAGGTAGAAGATGACCTTATCTTGGAAAAAAAGATAAGGAGAGACTCGAATAAAGGTAAATCCTCTTCATCTTCTATAGCCATCACTGACTCAATGGTACAAGAGCTAGCAAATGAAGTGCTAGCTCTCAGAAAGCAAATGGCACAAGGGATGTCATCTACTCTTATATATAGATATGTAACAAGGAGATCATTCCCTAATCATCCCTATCAAGGGCATGTTACCAAGAGTCAAGGACAGTTAAATTGCCTTCTTCCTCCACAGAGGAACCTTACCATTGAAGCACCTCCAACCAACTCAATAGTTGGATATCTCGAAGCTAAATCACATTTCTCCTTCTAGCCTGAGTTAAATCCTAAAGATGATGCTAATCTCTTCACTAAGGAAGAAAAAGAATTAGCTGGTGACTCCCATATTGGTTTCTTGAACTATCAAGATGAACCCAAAAGTGAAGGCAATGCAACTGAGGGGTCATATGCTATATTCACCTAGTTTAAGAATCAATTAGCTCAACAAGTTGATAAAAAGAAGATAGAGGGGCAACCTCAACTAATAGTTTTGATTGCTAAGTGTGGGACCACTCTACCCTTCTAGCCAATGGACTCAGTGACTGCTATAAAGGTAAGTACCCCAAACATTTTTGCACCTTCAACTTCAATTTTGCAGTCTAGTTTTCCCCCTCCCAAAACTCAAAAGGATGAACTCCCATCCTCTGTACCTAGTTCATTTCCAACATTTGACATCATTGACAATGCAAATAAAACCAGAAATCAAATGTCTAAATTTGAATTTTTGCAGTCCCATCCTGAGCAATTAGATAAATTGGTTTAGTATATTAAAAACCAAAACCTCCCTATTGAATAAGCAGTTCCTAAAGTGACACATGATTCCCCCAGAAATGCACCTACCAGGGAATTTCTTGTTATTACCACTCCTGCTACTCCTGGTAGGACTGAACTCTTTTATGTCTCATTGCTGATAAATGGACATCAACTGAATAATTACATCATCGACTCTGGAGCTTCAGACAATGTCATGCCTACTGAAGTCGTTGAGTCCCTTGGTCTCACAATGACCAAGATGTTTGGTAGATGTTTCTCCATGGAGAATAAGCAAGTACCTTTGTTGGGACAAATTAAGGATGCCTAATTTGCATTTGCAGCATTCCTAGACAAAAGAATCAAGATGATTATCTTGGTAGCCAACGTCCTAGCATCATATGGCATCCTTCTTGGGTAGAATTTTTGTAGGGATGTTGGTGGTGAATTGAGCATAGATTTATTTGAGGTGAGGATTCTAGTCAAAGGTGTTATGAAGAGGTTGCTCCCTGAGAAGGATGTGAAATATGTGGTTACCCAGATCTTAGCACCTGAAGCTCAAACTCTATTTGATTCTTCAAGTATGGGTAACTAATTTTTATCCATGGATGGAGTTCATGAGACATTTGATGAAGCTCTAATGGGTGACACCCTTGAAACATGTACAGCTGAAACAACAGAAGAATGGGTAGAGAAAAAGGTAAGTGTGGAAGTATCTCCACCTCTGAATGAAGAAGAATCCAAAGGAAAATCAATATCAAATGAGGTATGGATTCTTGAATTTGATGGCAGCTACTCCTCCATCAGTTTAGGAGCTAGGGTTGTGTTAGTATCTCCTCAAGGAGATATTTTTCCTTCATCTTATAAGTTATAGTTTAGCAACACTAATAACACAGCTGAGTATGAATCTCTATTACTAGGATTAAAAGCTTTTAGGGACAAAGGCATCAAACTCCATGTTAAAGGAGATGTTGAATTGGTGGTTTTTCAGGTGAGAAATCTATATCAAACTAAGAATGAAAGATTATGCCACTATTGTAATCTAGTCTGGGACCAAATTGAAAACTTTGATGCTTTCAGCATCTCTGTAGTTCCCAAAGAATTCAATGATTGGTTTGATGCATTAACTCTTTTAGCTACTCTCTTGGTCCCCCACCCAGACTTCAAAGGAGACACATACACCATTGAGCTGTTCTTTAGGCCAAGTGTGCCTAATAATGCCAATAATTGGCAAGTGTTCAACAATGACAATCAAATCATTACCTTTCTGGAGCAAAGGGATAGCTTTGAATGGCTGCATTTTGAAGGTAGTAAACCTCAAAAGTGTGAATCAGCTCCTAAATCAAGTTTAAGCATAGGTGAGGAGTTCTTGAAATTGAAAGGGAATAAGATTCCCAAAGGCCTAGTTTCCCTTGAGAATATATTTGATAAGCATGATAGATTCATCAAACAATAGTAAACGGATTGAAGCTCCTCTCAGGTGTTTGATCAAGTAAATCTGGAAACCAAGGAAGACCCCAAGATGGTGAACATTAGGAAATGTTGTACTCCTAAAGAGTTTTTCTAGTTAACCACTTTACTCAGTGAGTACATGGATGTCCTAACATACTCCTATGATGCCCTAAAGTCACTCAGGCCTGATGAAATTTGACATGACATCCCTCTCAAGGCTAATTCAACACCTTATAGGCAAAATTCTAGGTAGTATAATCCAAAAATATTAGGTACCATTTTATTTGAGATACAAAAAATGCTAAATGCTAGGATAATCTTCCCAATCCATCATTCCACATGGATTTCCAATATAGTGCTAGTATGGAAGAAGAATGGTGAAATCTGCCTTTGTGTGGATTTTAGAAATTTGAATTAGGCATCCTTGAAGGATAATTATCCTTTGCAAATCATGGATCAAGTGCTTCAGACAGTGATGGGCTTAGAGATTTTACCAATGCTAGATGGCTTCTCAGGATATAATTAGGTTAAAGTTGGTGAAGCAGACTAGCATAAGACTATTTTCACCACACCTTAGGGCACATTTGCATACAAAAGGATGCCTTTTGGCTTGATAAATGCTAGTGCCACTTTCTAAAGAGCAATGGACCTTGCCTTCAAGGATGAGATGGGTAAGTTCACTATGGTTTACCTTGATGACTTGACCATCTTCTCTAAGCATCACCTAAATCATGTGTACCATTTGAAACTAGTGTTGGAATGTTGCCGCTAGAATGGCATTTCCTTAAATCCCAAGAAGTCAGTCTTTAGAGTAACAGACCAAAAAATTCTCGGACACATTGTGTCAAAAGGGGGCATAAATATTGACTTAGATAGAGTCAAGTCTATCTAAGAGCTTACCTTGCCCACAAGTAAGACTATTGTTCATTTCTTTGGAAAGGTGAATTTTTTACGGAGGTTCCTCCTCAAGTTTGTTGAGAAGACTAGGCACATTGTGAACATGATGAAGAATAAGGCCACCTTCAGTTAGACTGAAGAAGACAAGTTAGCATTTGAGGATATAAAGACTATCATTGCTGACACCCCAATCCTAGTTTGTCTAGACTATAACAAAGAGTTCACCATATACAGTTATGTTTTAGAACATACACTTTTAATAATTCTGGTTCAATAGAATAAAGAAGGTATGGAATCCCCCATTTCCTTCATGAGTTGTCCTCTCAAAGCTCATGAGTTGAAGTACTCAAACATGGAGAAGGATGCTTATGCAGTGGTGAAGGCAGTGAAACATTTCCACTTCTAAATCTTGAATTTACACACAACTACCTTGGTTCCTACCACCATGGTCAAATCCATACTGACTCAGCAGGAGTTTGGGATGAAAAGGGGCAATTGGGTTACAAAGATCCAATAGTTTGATCTAGTCATCAAGACAACAAAACTAGTGCGTGAAAAGGGACTATGCTAATTAATTACTGATAACAAACCAAAAGGAATAGAGCATGAAGAATCTGAGGTGAAAGACACACCAACAGTCCTCTTTGTCTCCACCAAAAATGAATGGTATTTAGGTATTGCTCATTTCCTTACTTAAGCTACGTTTCCTACTCACCTATCTTATAAATAAAGGAGAACCATCAAGCTAAAAGCTACTAGTTTTGTCCTCCAAGATAATGGCCTATATCAAAAGAGCCTTGATAGAACATTCCTTTGTTGTGTGGACAAGGAGCAACAAAGCTGACTTCTAAAGTCCTTCCACAATTCAGCCTATAGAGGACATTTTCCTACCCCTGTTATTGCCCATAAGAGCCTGTGAGCCAGGTACTACTGGCTAACTCTCTTTCAAGATGCATAAAAGTGGGTCAGGGGATGTGAATTATGCTAGAAGTTTATTGGAAGGCCCAAGTTAGCTTCCCTACCCCTTAAACCAGTGATCATAGAGGAGCCATTCTAGCAATAGGGATTTGATTTTATTGGTGTTGTAAACACATCATCAATTGTTAGACATGACTATGTCCTTACATCAACAGACTACTTCACCAAATGGGTGGAAGTTGTTCCAACCAAACATGCTACTTCTGAAGTAGCTGCAATTTCCTCAAGGAGAACATCATCTCCAAGTTTGGGGTCCTGACCAAGATTGTCATTGACAATGCATCTTCTTTCACTTCCCACGAGATTACTCAATTCTATTTCTACTATGGAATTGCACTCTCCCACTCTTCTGATTAATTTCCATAAGGGAATAAATAGGCTAAATCAAGCAATAAGAACTTGGTGACTATCATCAAGAAGCTGGTGGATGACAACCAAAGGACATGGCATAAAGGATTGGTTGATGCTCTATGGGTAGACAGAATTACACCTAAGAGAGCAATTGGTATGTCTCCTTTCCAACTTCTTTATGGTATCAATGATGAGATACCAATCGCCTTGGAATTTCTAGCATTGAAATTAGCTAAGGCAATTGAAGATCAAACGTATGAAAGTGCTCTTGATAAGAGGATCATGTGCTTGACAGAGTTGGATGAGAAAAGAACTATAGTGGTGGACCGAATTGTTGCCCATCAAGGTCTGGTGAAGAAGCTCTTCAACTAGAAAGCAAAGAACAATGATTTCTAGATTGGAGATCAAGTCCTGTTGTGGGACAAAAGAAGAGAACTAAAGGGGATGCATAGAAATTTTGATTCCCTATGGAGGGGACCTTTTACTATTCATCAACTCAATTGTGAAAATAGTTTCCTATTGAAGTATCAATATGGCACTATCTTTTCTCTGCCTCACAATAGGTAGCATCTAAAGCACTTCAACTCTTGAAGTATCAGATGAGTTCCTTGTATATATGTATATTTGTATAGTCTTTTATTTCTATTTTTTGTGCTTTTCATTTTCAATTTTTGGAGCCTTTCTTTTTGGGTAGCATGACTCCATATCCCAATGGCATACTTCAAGGCACTAGAGATTCTAGTTTCTACTCCCCTCAATTGTTCTGAGTTTTCATCTAATGAAAGTTCCCTAACTGGAGCCAGCTATTTTCCCCAAAAAATAGATTTCTCATTTTTGGGACAGCATATGAACTATTTTGGTCCTATGTGACTAGAATTGTCTCTCCCCTTTTCAAAATTTGTTCTGAGCTTTCTAATTCCTCAATTTTCAAGATTTTTTAGTAAATGGATTAGTAGGTTCAATAGTTTCAAAGGCTTTTGCAAGTGAATCCAATCAAAAGAACCATTTTCCAACACTTAGTCATTTTTTAAGATTGGTTCAACGCCTTGGCTTGATCATAAATGTCCATCAGCAAGCATCTAAGTAAGGATTGAACCATTGAAGCATTGAACCACTAAATCTTGAACCATTTTGGTTCAATGGGTTTAATGGGTTCAAAGGTTCAATGCCATCAGCAAAAGCTAAGTTCATTTGTCAAAGGTTTAAAGTTTAATAGTTTCAAGGTTCTACGGCTCTGAGCACTTAGTGAGTTTCAAAGGCTTGAACTGTTGAACTGCTAAACCATTAAACCTTGAACTATTTTGGTTCATTATGTCAATGGGTTCAATGACCAAAAAGTTAAATGCATTTGGTTCAAAAAGATATCAAGGATAATTAGCCAAATAAAAGGAATGAACCGATTGAACCGTTGAACCTTAAACTACTTCAAAGTTCAATGGTTCACAAGTTTAAAGGTTCAAAGGTGGCCTCAATCAAAGAAAGAAGTAGTGAAATAGATGTTTCAACTAAAGTGCACGCAAAAGAAAAGGCCAAGTAGAAGTTACTAAGTGTCATCTATTGAGACACATTATACCTTGTTTCTAAAGCAACAGATACTGCCACGTGTCCCTTTTGAAGCTTGTCAGAAGCCTCCAAGTGTCAATATTCATAGTCCCTTCCTTTAGCTTCATTGTATTAAGCAAATAATATGGTGGGTTCTAGGTGAATGACTAAAGTAGTAGAGGCCAACAAGTGTCATCATCTGTGAGAACTTAAATAAGCCCTAAATGTTTCTATGGTGTTGCAAAAGCTTGAGAGCAAAAAGTGCCAAGTGTCAACGGCAAAAGGTTTCAGTATGATGCAGTGGAAGATGCCACACATCTCTGGTAAAATTGGTATAAGGTGCCACATTTCAAATATGGAGCCCACTCAAATGCAAAAACATAGAACCAAGGAAAGGTCTCCTTCAGACAAATTGTTCAAAGGAATTTTTTTAAACATTTTGTCCAAAGGAAATAAAGAGACCAAAATTCCTCCAAAAGAATTAAAGCCTGAAGGCCACTTAGATGATCCTAAAGGGTAGGTACCCTTGGACACCCAACACTCAAAAATGGGCCTATTTCAAGCCTCCTTCGGGGAGGGTCAAGCCTTAAAGCGCAGTGAAAGCTACCAAGTGTCTACGTCTGCAACAACAGTCTCTAACAAGTTTCAAATCTTATTCCAAAAAGCCTATTTCAATTCTATGGATGCGGCCATGTGTCCTTAACCATGTCATATCATAAAGTGGCCATATCAAGTGAGAAATAAACAAAGTGAGTGGCTGAGAAGAATGACAGGCCCAGAAATGTCAAATTTAAGATGGCTGGCTA
Source organism: Torreya grandis (assembly GCA_037957365.1). Classification (NCBI taxonomy): domain Eukaryota; kingdom Viridiplantae; phylum Streptophyta; class Pinopsida; order Cupressales; family Taxaceae; genus Torreya; species Torreya grandis. The sequence continues at coordinate 1,596,713 of JARHVA010002013.1, read as the reverse complement.
ACTGATAACTTTCAAAAGATAAAAGACCTGCAGGTAGCAAATTTGCTATGAGGAAGTGTCTACTGAGGTTTGCAAATTTAAAATGCAAATCCAAATGCATTCAAAGACCCTAGAGCCAGAGGCAAATTAGAAGGGACAAAGAGGGAAACTCAACAGGAATTAATTCCACTAGGTGAAGCAGTTCATCGGGTAGATATTTGGGGCCTACAAACATTGAAAGCAAACCATGTTTGTCCCCTTTGGAATAAAGGTAGAGTAGACAGTTGCATGACTAGTAGGTGATGGAATGAGTAATTCAAGCCTATGAGTAGACAAAGGAGATGAACCAACATGCCACAGTTAAGGCAACTACCCTACTCCAACATGGCCCTCCCTGATAGAATAAAAAATGCATCCAAGGCATTAATTACGTAGCATGGGTCACTCCATAGGACAAAGTGCCAAGTCTTTCCTGGCCTCTATATAATGTAATCTCTCATTTGATGCAAAAGAGACCTTTCTGATCATAGAATCAAAACTCTGTCCAAATTGAAAGATGAATACTGAGACTTTGAGCTCAGATTGTTGTTCATATTATTTTATCTGAATGAGAAAGCAAGTTGTTCGCAGCCTTTGTCTTGTCATATCTTGTATCATTTTAGAAGATTGTTCTTATGTCTATCTTCTGAGTGTATTCTTATTTATTTAATTTAACAAGCAGAATTAGTGGAAATGATAAGGAAGGTGTCCTGAAGCTAGCTACTTTCAGACTTTGTGTTGTCATAGATGTCTTTAGTGTGTGTTTTATTTCTATTTCTATGTAAAATACCTTGGGATGACTTTGTGCCCTCACTGTCTTTCATATCTCACTCTTTGGGCAGCTGAAGTGGAGACTTTGTGTTCCATTTCACCCTGCTAGTTCTTATCCTTTGTTACCATTCATTTATCATACCTGAAAGAAAACCCTATTATTTCCTACAAGAACACTTCTAAAAGAAGAAAAGTGCCTTCAGTGTTTTCACCAAGATTTTCTCCTCTATTTGTTAACATCATCTCTAAAAGAAGAGAGATGGATGATGTATCTTGCCCCTGAGTGTTATTTTAAGCTTATATTTATAGCATATAGCTCTTGCATATTCATAGGGAACCTCCCCTTGATGAGAGGAGAGATTTGTCCCGTATTGATGTAGTAAACCTACACATCTAGCTGACTAATCTCCCTATGTTATGGTTGATAAGACCTATTTTGGTCAATCAGACAATTGGTTGACAAAATATTCACCCAACAAACATCATTGCAAGGCATAGGTTATAAACCATACCTGTAACATTTCATTTATCAAGCATAGGAGTCTAATTGAGTCATGAGTGAGAAGATCACAAAATTTAAACATATATAGTACAGACTTAAGCATTAAATAATTAAACATTTCTCAAAGATTTCATCATTAATAGAGTTTAACAAAAATACATATATAAGTCTATAAATACTAAGTATATGTTTGACTTAAACTGGTAAAACCCCAGAGGATCACAAGTGAGATTGGGAATTACAATAGGGAGCATCAAAGGAATCCCAAAATAAGCTCAAACTATATTGGAATTCATAACATCTAGAATCAATCCACCAGAGCTTCATACTCCAGTATCTCCTCCTTCTCTCTAACTAAACTTATCTTTATTTTATAGAGCTTCAAAGCATCTTAGGATCGTTGAGAATCGGGCATGTTGATC
>JARHVA010002013.1:1500000-1587500 GCA_037957365.1 Torreya grandis | reverse complement strand
TGAGACATTCGAAATCAGCCCTAAGTTTCATGTCAAGTACATTAGAAATCACCTAAGAGAAACTTCCATCCTTGTGATATTTATTAATGTTTAGAAACCAATCTAGGATATTGAACTACCTAAGGTTTTCCACTATTATCATTACATTTTATAGCTCTTGTGCTGACAACTCTCTAGCCCTGACAAATCAAAAAAACAAAAAAATCCATTATAATGCAAAAATAATGAAATATCTTTAAATCCTCAACTCTTGTTTTTTAAAATTCAAAGAAACCTCATTGTAACTAAAATCAATATTTTAAAAAATTTATATTAAAATATACCATAATATAAAACAACTATTATATCTCTAGAAATTTGAAAACCCTTAAATGCTTGCATTTATCACTCACGAAATTAAGAAAAAATAAAACCATACCATCCAAAATAAAATGAAAAACCCCTAACTAACCATTGCATTAATGGAATACACATTTTAAAACCCTATAAACATTCTTATTATATAATGGCAAAAATAGTAAAGGACTATTTTGTATAATTTAAACTTATCAACAGTCCAAATTTTCAAAAAGCTATTATAAATAAATTGGATTGTATCCAGATTTTATTGGACTATATCAAGATTAATTTGGACTTATTACAAATAACTCATATCTATCTAATGTATTTTTTATAATAATAAATTATTTAAAATTATCATAAATAACTTATTTATTATTATTTAAAAACTATCATAGATAAATTAGACTTCATCTAGAATTACTTGGACTTGTAACAAATAAATCACATATATATTATATATTTTCAATAAGTCCAAATTATGTGACTATCCAATTGGTTCATAGATCATGCATTTAAATATATTATAAGACTTGGAAATATATTTTTTAAGGAAAAAATAATTCATACAACAATCACGTGGTCAACTAATATATGATTTAGAACTTCTAGGATGATGGAGATGGCATGTGTCATCAGTTGATTTGATTGTGAACTATATGTTTAATTTGATTTCAGTGACATCATCACAACCATCAAAGTTTATATTGTATTATATCACACAATCTAGGGTGCCACATGAAAAGCTGAATAACATTTTTTGTTATGCAAATACTGAAAAACAAATATTGACATGCAAATGGGACATTCTGAGGCATAAACCCCAAAGACCTTTTTGCATACAAGGTCAAATGTTGAATTGTATTTTTCAAAACATAAAATTTTATATGTAGTAAATTATTAGTTATGAAAATTATGAATACCTTTTTCTGAATACCATTTTAAATGATGAAAAAATGTGAAGTGGATTTTCAAACAGTAAAATGCCATAAAAGAGATGCATAGCTACAAAAATACTAAATTATCATATTAGAAAATATAAAAATCAAAAGATGAAGTGTGTTTCCCAAGACCAAAAATGTGAAGTTTCACTAGAAATAAATATAAAAATATAAAATAATAAAACATTATACATTCTCAAAAAATAGATTAAATTTTGAAAGAAAACATTCTGATATTTCTCATTCAAAAATTAAGAAAACATCATTTCAAATTTCACAATCATTTTATCACTATTTTGTTAGTGCCTGGTGGGATGATGCATTTAACTAATCTATTACAATGCCTTTAAATAAACTAGTGAGAGCAAGTGTATGACCTCTCTAATTTTTATTTGGTTTCTAAGCATAGATGATAGCATATATGAGTATGGATGGTAAAGATGTGTCAGTTGGGTTTGGCTTCATTTTCTTGTCTAAGTAGCCTAAATAAATTTTAGCTTCTTCTACATCTTTTTTCCCTACATGAACTGTGATGAATAAAGCTATATTGACCCTTTGTTCTATATCCCCATTTGTTTTTAGTATCTCAATATTTATTTTAGCTCTATAAACACATACTATGTAGTCTACTCCTATAGAATTATTAGGTTTGACAAATAACATGTCTCTGATTTGCACATCTTGTGTTGGATCAAATGGTATTGTTATTCTTTTGCTTCTTGGACCAACATATGTATCTACATATGCCACTCCAAAATCAAGGGTGCTATCATGAACCATTTTGTGTATATCTCTATGTAAGGGTATGTCATATGAGTTATAGGCCAAAACTCTCCTATCCACTCAACTTCAGAAGAGAACATGTATTTCATTATGTCCTCGATGGTTTGGAAGTAATATGCTAGATCCTTTCACTTATTATTTTTTATTAAACCAAATTCATTGAATTTTTATAAATACTTATTCATGTTATATTTAATTTCTTTTTGACTCTTTTTTCTACTTCTATTTGAGTCTTTTCCAATAATGGAATCTTGAGACATTTCTCTATTTTTCAAGTCTTTGAAATAATTTTTTATTGATTTACCTTATGGATCATTTAGGTCACCATTTTATTTTATTCCCCATAATGTAATCAAGGGGGACCAATTTATATCTCTTATAGAGTTTTTACAATACATAATGGGTTGAACTTACTCCATGCATAGAAGGAAGTATTGACCTTTTGTCAAGCCTACTATTTTGTTTCTTCCCTTAAGCTGGTAACTATTAACATACTCTTTGAAATACACTACATCTTCAATAAAATATGGTGTGAAGATTTTTGTATTTTCACACATCTTATAAGTGTCTGTCATCTCTGCCACACTCCATACATTTTTCTTCTTTATGCATTCAAATATGTTTCTAAATGTGTCAACAATGTCCTCATGGGTATGTCCTATAGGTAGAAATCTAACCTCACCATCGAAGAAAATACCTTTCGAGACAAGGACAGATTGGTATTGCAATAAATACCTATAAAAAAGACATGTTTTATGAATTTTAATATGTAACATTAGTTTCATATAAGGTTAGACATTTTTAAAATATAATTATATATGGAAGTACTTATTCTTATCTTCCCCACAACAGTTATCTAGTTAAAGGTATAGCCTGGAAAGAATTTTTTTGATGGCACCAATTGATTATGCTTCTCTATATTTCTTCCATTTATAGAATCATTTGTTAAAGTGCATTATACAATGGATATTTTGAAGATCTAGGTTTATATAGTAAAGATCTATAAGTATCTGGCACTATTATTTTCATATCCCTGAAGCACTTGTTTAATGACGTGATGGTAAAGTTAGTCCCTCGAAGAACATATGGTAAAAACCATTACCATATCTTCCTACACCATGAATATATGTTATAATCCCTACCATTGACAACTCTAATATTATGTTAGCAACTGATTTACTTTTTGTCCTTATTCTTAGCACAAATGTTTTTTGATGTTCTACCTTGTCATGAATGACACTAAGGCATTCTTTAGGGTATTTATCTAACATTCATTTATGTGTGTAATACATTTATCTTGAAAAAAATATTTGATTTGAGTGCATCACAAATTCTTGATTGATATGCTCTTCTTGATCTCTAGAGAGGGACCCAGAGTGTTTCTATTGAGTCAACAAGATGCATTTTTTGCACCTATCTAAGTCATCAGACATGGCAATGGTCACATCCTAAAAATTATTTCTCCACATGTTATTTAATTTAGGATGGGATATTGGCTCATATTCCATATTTTCTAGTTGTGCATTGATGTGGCACCTCATAAATTATTGAGTGAAAGATGATAGAAGATGTCAAACATTTTCTCATGAGCCATCTATATATACCTAGCATTTTAGTCATGGAGAAACATCTACAAAATCATCCACCAATTGGTCCAACAAATCTTTAAATGCCATTGTATTCTTATGTGGATTTTGTTGAGATCCCCCTACATGGAATGCATTTCATTCCCCATTTTTATGACAATTTTAAATGTCAAAAAAGTTACTTCTCTTCAATCCATATATTTTAATCCAAGCTTCCAAATAGATATTTGTACCCTAAAAATAAATGCAAGTTTTGTTTTTATTTTTCTTAGACAAATCAATAGGAAGGGCATCCATGACATGTTGCCTTTGATATATTATGGTGGACTCAATAAAATTCATCTTTAAAAATTTTAGAATCTTAACTGACAATCTTGACTAAAAACATTTTTTGGCACAACATTTATTTGGATACATTATTTTAATCTCACTATCCGTGCTCTCATCAAACTCCACTTGGATGAGAAATTTTTTTGGCTGACTTCTTTTTTGGGAAGAGTATTTGTAGGAATGAACTAATTTTTTTGGATACCTATGCGCTAGGAATGTCATGTAAGGATTGACTTCATTATCCAAAACATCCTAAACATTTCTTATTTCTTTCTCTTTTGGTGTCATGTATGGTAAATTGATTGCTATACAAGTCTCATTGTCCACTATTTTGTTAGAAGGCCATCTAATGATAGATGTCTCAATTGCCTCTCTACTACAAGTCTCACAATGTCCTATAACATGCTTTATGTAAATTCCTAATTCATTTTCTAACATTTATACTGGAATGCAACCAAAAATCTCCTATGGTTGTGCAAATTCAACACAACCAAAATCAAATTTTTCATCATTTGCAAGAGTTGTACTTTTATGCAACAATGTATCCTTTTCCCAAGAAATTTTTTTTATCAAGATTTGAAATGTAGTAAGATCATTGATATATCAAATAAATGAATCCAATCAAAGGTTTTCTTATTACAATAGTTGTATATGCAGAACTAGACGTAAATTATTTTTAAATTGTTCCATGTCATTGTCTATAGAAAACTTGTTTGTGCTATGTTGCATCATGTTTTTGATCCATTTAGTAAAAATATCAACTACATCCCCCAAATTAACCAAAAAATCTGTAGGAAATAGAAGCAGTAGAGTTAGATCAAAAGCTTTAGTAACATTAACACTTACACATTCAATAGGTATTTCCTCATTTTGGCATGTGGATGTGAGATTTATGTCTTTCAAAGAGTTGGAATCTTGACTTGCCACTTTGTGTAATATTCCTTCACCTACGACCTTACCATTATTTATGAGAGAAACATATTCTCCACATTACAAAGCCATGGATGTATGATTTTTCAACTAGACATTTGAAAAAGAAATTAGAAGATTTATTAATTAGGGTATATATATATATATATATATATATATATATATATATATTTTAATGACATGGTTTATGTAAATCCAAAAAAATAATAGCTTGGATGGTATATCCTTGGAGATAAATCTCAAACATGCATTAGAGTGAAATAACCACGTAGAGAAAATTATCTAATTAAGTAAATATTAAACCATGTATTTTATTATAATACAAAATGATAATCAACAATAGGGGTTTTGAGAAAAATTATGGAAAACAATTAGCTTCTTATATTTTGGGATCATGTATTTGATTTTAACCGCTATTATGGACCTAAAGGTTTGAAATTATCTCTTAGGAGATACCTTTCAAACATGTGTATGGATACCCTTGAAGGTTTGAAGATAGTAATGGGTAATACCTTGAAGGGCCTTGTAATACCTTCAAGTGTACTTATGACATTAAGCTTAATACTTCATTTTTCAATAGTCAAGGACATATGGTATGCAGTCATGAACTAGAAACATCTTAACACTTGAAAAATATTTCAAGTTCATTGGGAAAGTGAATCTCTATGATTATACCAATTGTCTCCATCTCATTTACCTATATATTGACAGATTAAACTTCATATATTAAATATTAGGGATATGTAAGTAGCATTGTGGTAACGCATGGCTCCCTCTAAACTACATCTATAATTCTTGTTAAAAATAGGGCCCACTTCCCTAGGCCAATGATGAACCTTTTCTTTAAAAAATACTCCCTTATTTCCTAAGGATTGTAGTGACAACATGTGTCATCACCGAAAGGCATTGGGACTTTAATTTTAAGCCCACACTCACCTATGCACTTAGTCATTGTGAGTCTGCATTAAACCCATTCATTAGCTTCAATTTTGTGGTCATGTCATTTATTCTATCTTAATAGGATACATATAATTCTTAGACCATGGGGAGGATACCTATAGTCTAGGAGTGGGTAGTCAGTTAGGCCCTTGATCTGTAAGTACAAAGGTCATGAGGTTCAACTTCTCTAGATCTTTCATGATTTGAAGTTATCCAAAATAAAAGTCTCCATAGGAAAATTAATCAAAAGGATCAATTTTGATCATCTTATAAAAAAAGTACTAGGTAACTTCAAAGTAAGTTTCTAGGGCTTAACATTGGAGAAGATAGAGGTATATTTATGTGTCGCAAGGAAAAAGTTTACCAAAGTTTATTTATTTAAGAGTAGCTTTCAATTGACCAAGGCAAAACATGCAAGACTCCTCACCTAGGCCAGTAGGATTCATCGACCACTACTACTAGATTTGAATATTATTCAACAATAACATGTTTCATCACATAGAGTGTATCAAGATAATGAGGAAAATAAGAAACAAGCTGGTGAGGATTATTGAATGTGTTGATTAAGCTAGTTGAGTTTAAGTTGATTGATATTTTGAGATGTATAATAGTGATTTTATTGGTGTATTTTTCTATGTGTACACAATATCTACCTTAGATAATTCACAAGACCTAGCTAGGTGCTCAAACATTTTGATTAGGCCATATTATTAGATTTTGGTCATCAAGTTTTTTGTTTGAATAGTTTGTGTGATGGATTTTGGTGTTCAAAATTTTTATTCGAGACTTTGGGTCTTCAAAATTTTTTATTTGGAGTTTTTGCATCAAACATTTTGTTTGAACAAGAGTAAATCCCCCATTTATGGTATCTCTTAGGAACATTTCAAATAGGGACAAGACTATATTTCTCCTTTATGGAAGTATTACAATTTTCCTTTACACGAAGTAATCCAGGATATGAAGGGGCACCCAAACTTACTTTAAAGTTTCACCCCTATAAGCAGATAGTACCCTAAAAACTTATATATCATATATAAGATCATTCAAAATCATGTATGGTATCCATATAGGCATTAGTAATAACCATGTATTTTGATCATAATACATTCAACTAGATCATGACTAATCATAAGTATTATCAATCCTTGGTAGCTAAATCTATGTATCGATTCATATCACACTAATGAGATATAATATGGTAGATTAAGATTATGAGGAAGAATACAAAATTTAATGTAATTAGTTAACATGAATTATAATTCACAATAGTGAGTGGAATTCTAGTAACTATCTATAACAAGTTAATAGAAATAAATGTAGCCAACATGCATACATGTCAAAGATGGTAATATTATTTCAAGGATACAAAATTATCACTCATTAATAATGGAAATAATAATATAAATAAAATATGAAGAGAATAATAATTTATGTCCATTAAACAAGTGATAATCACCAACATATGTAACCAATATCTCATGATATGGAAATGATAATAAAACAACCATCCAAGTACAAAAAAATATAATATGAAATGAAACATGTTCAATTCTTTATTTAATTACCATGGATTTATGTTCCAATAAAAACTTGCCTATGGATATATAAAATATATGGTGTTGTAAAGAGACTACCAAGGGCACAACATAGATAAAAATATAATTAAGTTATAGGTATGGACACATACTTGAAGGTTAAATGGTATCCTATAATAAGGTATTAATTGGATGAGGAAACAAAATTAGTAGATTAACACCAACCTATGTCTATCTCTATGTATTGTGGTGACATAATGATTTGCCAAAATAATATCAACATGTGACTTAAAAAGGTTGTCTTAATCGATGGGTGAACTAATTTTTAAAACAAAATCATTGATAAACAAACCAACAACATCTCAAACCATAGTATAAATATTTAGTATCCCTATGAGAAATTCATGATTTAAAAAACATGTGAAAATATCATCCATGGAAAAAAGCTTATTGGGAAAAAGAACCCTAGAAATCTGGTCATACTTCCCCTTATTCTTATAGATACTTCATCCTAGATATCATCAAGACAGATAATTACATCAAATGGAGGATAAAAAAATAATTGTAATTTAGATATAGCATTTGACGTCAAAGCTAAACGTTGCTTTCTTTATTGTATCTTATAAAAGAGAAAGAATTAATCATATTATTCTAACATTAATAATAGGTGCAACTCCTTTCATAATATAATAAAACATGGTCCACGACACAAGAGACTAGGAAATTTAAAAGAACCATTTGCAAAACTCCTTTTAAAATCTCTCTAAATTTTAGGTAATAGCATAGAGGGTTAACATGCACTAAGTTTATTAGGATATTTCTAATTTTTAGTAATCCAAGTAATATTGGCACAAAATGGTTTTTTAGGTTATGCGTCTAATGGTCAATCTCTTAAACAACCGTGATTAGTTTTTTCAATGTGATAAATATATATATTTTTAAATATGGAAGCTATCAACAATGATAACCCAAAGATTATTCCTATTATAACCACCAAAAACCCATAAAGAATAAGTTGATGCCTTTGATATAAGACAAACACTAATAATTGAAAAATAAAAAAGTCCTGATGTAGGCAAAGAAACATGGTCATTTTAATCCATTGGGCATATTATTTACGAGTAAAAAAATTGAATTAAGTTAAAACATCAAGGTAAAATTAAAATATACACCCATTACACAAAGACACTTTCATATTGGTTAAATTATTAAAAAAATACATTACTTAAACATAAAAGTTGATAATACCATAATTTTTTCTCAATATATAAAACCAATATTACCATAACATTATTGTAGTCCATTACTTGAGGCTACTTATTTTGAAATTAGGACAATTACGGTAATATTATTATGAGTCTTGTGTTACCACAAAAATGTACCAAGTTGGTAGAGATATAATTAAGCAAACCATGAAGTTATAAAAAAAATCATTAGATCTTGAGATTATGAAATAAGAATACATTACAAAGAAAAATATCAAATAGGATCCAAGATAAATTACAATTTATGGGCATGGCCCACATGAAATGCTATCGACCCCAATTTTTCATTTTATAATCATACAATACTAGATCCCATTATGTCAAAACATTTTCACAATTCAGCCCTCTACATATAAAAAATCCATCCATCTTATTAAGTATGACAATAGGGCTAAATTTTATTATCAGTCCTTTGTCTTTTAATTTAGGGTACAACATATGATTTCCAACATATCTGTTGATGGTGCTCCTAGACATGGACCATTTCATGTTTGCATCAAGAACTTTAGGTCTTTGTTGTTTGGAGTTTTCACATCAGACCTTTTATGTGACTAAATGTTCTGAATGACTTGTGCAAACAAGAGTGGATCCCCCCTTCAATGTATCTCCTAAGAACATTTCAAATGGGATCAAGATTTTATTTCTCCATAATGAAATTAGTACAATTTTACTTGACATGGAAGGCACTAATGGATGCCTTGGATGAAGCAATCTAGCATATGAAGGGGTGCCCAAACTTACTTTAAAGTTTCACCCATGTAAGTAGTCATAAACCCTAAGAAATTTTTGAAAGTACTTCAATCTTCTTGGTAGTACCCTAAGGTATTTTTGAAATTACCCTAAGGGATTTTTGGAATTTTATTTCTAGATATCTCCTAGGATATACCTTGAACATGCACACCATTGGAATTTTCTTTCAATATACTCCTAGGAGATACCTCGAAGGGACTTAGAATACCTTCTATGTTTCTTGAAAAGGTATTAAAAATGAATTTGATATAACTATCATAGCTTAACGTTCACCCTTGGGAGTAGTGGTTGTAAGGCTTGTCTTAGTGGAGCTGTAAAAAGGGAATAAACTAAGGCTATGGGTCACCTATGTTAGGGATGAAATTATGGAGTAGGATAGCTCCATCTTTGATGCTCACCTAAAATTAAAAATATACAAATGCTTTATGAGAAAAGGGTTATTAAGGGGATAAGTTATCCTAATAAAGCTAACATGGAAATGCACCAAAATTAGAGGTTGATCCTTCCTATTTGACCTAAAGAGCACTAATGAAATAATAAAGATAGATCTTAGAAAAAAATATCTATTGCACATCTATGTAGAGGCTCACCAAATGGTCTGGGTTGAGGGAAATGAAAGGGTAGGTCTAAAATAGACACTAACCAATCATAGTATCCACATGGGAGTATTAAACCAAAAGATACATAACACCAAACATTATGTATATGAGTAGATGAACTAGTATCTAGGTGAGATAAGTACACACTATATCATAACAATTAAATCAAATCATAGCCTTTCATTACTTTAAGAGATTAAAAATTCCATATTGGCAAAGTATGGTCTAACTAAGAGAGGGAAGTAAAAAAATGTGGAGAAGTGATAGATTTTTAGCAATGTGATGGTATGCTTCTCATAGAATAAGAAAAAAATGAACTCACCCTCCCAATCTGATTGCTTGGTCATGTACGCTCCATAGAGTAGATGAATAAGATGATCATACTTTTGTTAGAGTGATGAGTCCTAGATATACCTGTTAAATGTACAATAAATGATCTCATCTTACTCTCTCTTTCTATTAAGTTTGACTGCATTTTGTGACTTTTATTTGATCTGATATGAGTTAGGATGTAATTGTCCATCTTTTGTTGATTGTGATTCTAACATTTAAAAGATCTATAATTTATAACAAAGTGTTTTGGAAAATTCACGTTTTGTAATAAAATAGGTCATCATCAGGCTAAAGAATAAATATGAAGTGGATTTCATGTTTTCAGAAGCATCAAAATCAATACATCTTAGTTATGAAACTCCACCATGATATTACAAGTTATGTCACTTAGTTCTGAAACTTTCAAACTTAGTTCCAAAACTTTTGGATTTAGTTCTATAATTATCAAAATTAGTTCCAAAATTCCTGTAGATAAGCTCTAGAACTTTCATGATTAGACATGGAATGATTTCCTTTAGTTTTAGAACTCTTCTAAAGATCTAGAACTGATAAAGATTTATTCCAAACGGCTGGTGATCTGTCAAATCAATGATCCTATTAATTAGGAGCAGACTTTTGATTTCCATACTTGTAGATCTAAGACACTTATCATATAGTTGTACATCCAACCACGTCTTAATTCAACATCTATTCTAGGCATGATTCAGTTCCATCGTATCCATGAAATAGTTACGGTCATCAATGCACCACAAGAAGAAGAATATATATATAGACCTTAAGAATATAGGAATAAGGGTAATAATTGAAGAATAGAGGAATAAGGATAGATATATATTGATATAGATCTAGTAAATTTTGTAATGTAGAATATGTTATCAATAAAATATCCATTTCTATTTTGAGAGAATTAAGTTGTTCAATCATGTTTCTAGGCAAAGCAAGGGCCCATTTCTCTAACCAGGATCTTCATTTTTTGGTATTTATATTTTATTTTAAAAATCAAATAGGTAGATCTGTTAAATTTATAAATTCTTTCAATTCCTTAAGTTAAAATTTGTTATACATTTTTCCCTACAGGTATTCTAGATTAAGTTCTCATTTCTTTGCAATCCTTTTCCAAAGCATTCTAAATTATGTATTTAATTCTATAAAGTTTGTTCATTTTTAGCAATCTATTTCATTTCTACAAAGTGTGTTTATTTATAGTAAATTCATTTCTGTATGGTGTGTTTATTTCTAGCAATTTATTTCTGTAAGGTGTGTTTAATTCCAGGAGATTTTCATAGTTTAATTGCAATACGGTTTTAACCAAGAAGTTCTTAAGACATTAAAGATAAAAAAAAACACACAAATACCTACAATCAATTACTAAATTGCTAAGACTCTTCTTTTTGCATATAGCTTTAGACACAGCTTTGGTTGAATATGACATCAATAGAGAGTTGATTAAATGAAAGGATTAAAGACACCCATCATTTTTGGAACCGTCATCAGGGACCCACTAGTTGGAAAATTTTGATTAGGTGTCAACAAGAGAAACAATCATACATTTAGTAATTGAATCAATCTTCCCTAAGTTATCACAAAATTAATAAGTAGAACAAGAGAATCCAAGGGTAGATTTCTCCCAAAAATATCTAAACAAGAATTTCCGTCATCCTCTATTTTAAATAAGGAAGTTGACCAAGAATTAGAGGCATCATTATCTCTTATAAAACAAGAAGCAAAGTTGCCAGCTTTAGAATTTTTGGATCAGTCACCAGAACTAAGTAGAACTTGAGGGAGGAGGATTATTTATCAAGATCCAGTAAGGGAAAGTTCTGATTCTCAATTGAGTAGTCAACCTCCTACTCTTGATTTTTCACCATCCCCAAAACAGATCGCATACCACATTGACTGGGAGAAGGAAATAGAAAATACTAGGGAGATGGCACGAGAATCTAGAAGAGAACCTGAGACAACCTTTACCTATTCCATTTAGTTGGAGGATGATGAAACCACTATGAAGAACATTTCACCTACACACTTACCCACATTTAGAACAATGTCATGTAAGGATCCTAACCAATTTTTCTTTGAGTTTAAAGTACTATGTTAAACTTATGATTACAAGACATATAATAAAAAACTCAAGTTATTTCCATCTACCCTGAAGGATGTAGAAATGAGGTCGTTTATTAGATTAACATAAAATTCTATTACCAATTGGGAACAAATGGAAATTGTCTTCCTAGACAAATATCAAGATTAATGTAGAGGAAGAAATCGAAAGGAATTTTTTTTCAAAATCAAACAGGAAGAGGATGAAAATATGAAAGATTAATTGGATAGATTCCTCTTTGTGATTAAAAGATGTGGATTTTTACTTCAAGAAGAGTTAAGTAAAACCATCTTTCTCAAAGGTCTAGATGATGAATCTAGGGAAACCCTTGATTTAATTGACAGTGAAAACATTGCTCAATTAAGAATGGATGAAATCAAAGAAATTTGTAGAAGCTATTTAAGGACAAGGGGTGGATCTAAAAAGGGAAAAATGGTTAAAAATTCAAATACAGATATGAACAAACTGATGGATGAATTGGCAAAATTTAAAAAAAACATATTAGTTCAATTAACCTCCACCATGGATGGATTGTAAGCTAAAGCATATGACAAAATAGAACCATTATCCATGAATTATCCTAGATGCAGGAAGAAACATGCAATAAGATAATGTCCTTCAATAAAATAGAAGTATGTCTTGTTTGTGAATCTAAAGAACATGATACTCATGCTTGTTCCCTTCTTCCACTCACAAAAAATTAACTCAAACAAACTAGTACATCATCCACCATAGATGAATTAAATTTTGTTCAAAGACAACCTAGCCAAGGGTAGTTTATGCCAAGACCAGCTCCTAATCCTTGGATGATGCCATGGGTAGCCCAAATAGTACCACAAAGTTGGAGATAGCCACCTTGGGCCCCTCAACCAACATGGAATCCTCAGGATTGGGCAAGTCAATCTTGGTATACTTAGGGACATCAGTAACCTTGGGCTAGTCAAGGAAATCCTTATGCTTGGCCATAACCTAGATGGAGCCCTATTAATTATGTATAAGGAAAAACATATCCAAATTAGAATGAACAAGCCATAATGGGATCTCCAACACAAAGTTTTTAGGTTGAAAATGTAGTCCAAACACAAATTCCAGCATAACCAGTAGCAAACCAAAGAAACAAACAAACAACTCCTATATACAGAACAAAACAAAAAAAATTAGTTGATCTAAATATAGTGGATTGTAAAGACATTCAAACTAGATCTAGAAAAATAGTTAGCAGTCCACCTATTATAATCATTGAGATGATAGAAGAAGTTGAAATCCCTAGTCTAGTTGCACCTAAAGAAGATGAAACAGAAAAATATAAGGAACCAGAAAGAAACACTACTAAGATTCCATTTCCAAAAAGATTTAAAGAAGCCATAGAAATTAAGGAATCTAAATTGGTGTAGGAACTAAGAAGATTGAATATTGAAATACCATTATTACAATTAATCAAGGATATTCTAGAGTTGAACAAGTTAATCAGACTATTATATTTTAAAAAACTTGGAAGAAAGAAGCAATACCCCAAGACTATTAAGGTAGATGGGAAACTTGTTTATTTATTAGTAGAAAAACTCCTACTTCCCAAATATGGAGATCCTGGAAGCCCTATTATTTCTATCTCTATAGGGAATAAAGATATGCATAACATTTTGATTGATTTGAGAGCAGCTATCAATGTAAATGGTAGTGGACACTTTGAAAACATTATCAATAATAGGCATATAACCTACTAACACCATATTGTAGATGGTAGATCAATCTGTAGCGAAACCAAGAGTTATTAAAGATGTGGCAGTAATGGTGGACTCATGGGAATATCCAGTTGACTTCCTTATATCATAGCCAAAAGGTAAAACACTTGGTTATCCTATTATTTTGGGCAGACCATGGTTAGATAAATTTGCTACCTTAATTAATTGCAAGTCAGATGATATGACTATTTTAAATGGTAAGAATTCTAAGAAAATTTCATTATATCCCTCTGCATGACCTTTTATTGATAATCAAGAGAAATTATGGGTTGATAATCCTAATATTAATGAGCAAAATCTATCTTCTTTGGCTATGATAACATTGTAGGATCATGTACAATAAATAGAAGATATGGTTAATCCTTCATTAAAAGTACACCAATTATCATTAGTGTAGTCAAGATTAGTTCCATAACCTATAGACTCTATTCAGGAACCATCACAATTAGTTTCAGAACCACACCAACAAAAATTCCTTGTAAATGAAGATAATTTTGCTCTAGAGAAATGATATTTATCTTGGGGAGAGGAAGAATCTATAGCTTTAGCTTTATAAACATCAGGAGATGATGAATTTTTTTTGGAAAATAGCAATAACAAGGAGTTTAACCTACAACAAGATAAGTATCATAACTCTTCCTGCTATCCTTTGTCCAACATTGTATCTCAAGGAACTTTTGGAGATGTTGCTACATATCATATGTTACTACCACATACATGTCGACTAAACACCTTAATGGAACCCTTTCAACAAATTAGTTCATCATATACTAGAACCAAACATGTTGAGATTCAACTAGGTAAAATTTTGAATATTAATAGATGGTTAAAGAATGATGAAGAAGCCAAACTGTTTGATGTTCTGAAGAATCATACTAAATCTTTTACTTGGGACTATAGAGACATGAAGGGAGTTCATCCAAGTATTTGCACCCATCACATTTATAATAAAAACATTAGACTAATTAGGCAACCTCATAGAAGAATTAATCCAGTCTTAAGGGATATAGTGAAATAAGAAATTGAAAAACTATTACAAGTAGGTTTTATCTACCCTATCTCAAATACCCAGTGGGTGTCTCCTCTTGTAATTGTCCCTAAAAAGAATGGAAAATGGAGAATTTGTGTTGACTATAGGGAACTAAGCAAAGCCACCCTGAGAGATTATTTTACCTTACCACTCATAGATCATGTCTTAGACAACCTTTTAGGTAAACAATACTTTTCCTTCTTAAATGACTTTAGTGGATAAAATTAAATTAGAATTGTTATTGAGGATCAGGACAAAACTACATTTACTTGTCCATGGGGTACCTTTGCTTATAAGGTATTGCCATTTGGACTATGTAATGCTCTAACAACCTTTCAAAGAGTTGTATTAGCATTTTTTGTAGACCTAACAAATGAATATGTAGAGGTATACATGGATGACTTTAATGTGCATAGAGATACATTTGATGATGCTTTGAAAATTTTGGATAGAGTATTAACAAGATGTGAACATCACTTGTCTCTTAGTCATGAAAAATGTTTGATGATGATTGATGAATGGTTTGTCTTAGGACATCATATTTCAATAAGAGGAATTTAGGTTAACCAAAATAAAATCAAGATTATTTCAGACTTGCTTATTCCTAAAAACCCCACAGATATGAAGTCATCTTTAGGGCATGCTAGTTACTATAGGTGCTTTATCAAGGATTTTAGTAAAATTGTTGCCCCCATGTTTAAGTTTCTTACCAAGGACTATGAATTTATTTGGGATGAAAAGTGTCAACATGCTTTTGAATAAATTAAAGAGAAATTAGTAATTTCCCCAATATTGAGAGGACCTAATTGGGAGAAACCTTTTCACATCCAAAATGATGCCTCAAATAACTCAATTGGTGTAGTTCTTAGATAGAAAGATGAAGACAAAAAAATGTATGTTATTTACTATCTTCATAAGAATCTTACTCCCACTAAAAGAAATTACACTACCACTAAAAATGAATTTCTAGCTATGATCTATGCAATTAATAAATTTAGATATTACATTACAGGGTATAAAATATTTATACATATAGATCACTTAGTAATTAAATATTTAATGAACAAACCAGTGGTTGGAGGTATAATAATTAGATAGTTATTACTTCTACAAGAATTTGATATTACCATTGTGGACAATCCAAGTAAATCTAATGTGGTAGTTGATTTCTTGTCAAGACTGACCATTATAGGGTAGCAGGATCTAGTCAAGAACAACTTTCCAGATGAAAAATTGTTTGTTATTTCAGCTGATACACCATGATTTGATAACATGGCAAATTATCTTACAACGAGGAACTTTCTTCCTTCTTTCACTAAAAAAACAAATAAAGAAGTTAATCAAAACTAGTGCATAGTTCAAATGGTTAAATGGAATACTATTTAAATGTGGTCCTGATTTGGTTTCATGCAGGTGTGTAAGAGAAGATAAAATCTTTGACATCTTTCAAGCATGTCATGTTGAACCAAGTGGAGGACACTATTTGGTGAAAAGAATAGCTCACAAAATATTTGGCACTGGTTACTATTTTCCATCTCTATACAAATATGTAAAGAGATATATCAGCCAATGTGATCCTTGTCAAAAGATGGGATAACTAACCTTTACCAATGAAATTCCTCTACAACCTCAAGTAGTGATTGAACCATTTGAGATATGGGGATTGGATTTTGTTAGACCCTTTAATCCTCCTTCATATGGAAAAGATTACATTCTTGTGTGTACTAATTATGTGACAAAGTGGGTAGAAGTGTAGGCTTTAACAAATGCCATTGAAGAAGTAGTTGTTGATTTCCTTTGGTACAAAATTATGGTAAAGGTTGGAGCACCAAGAAGCTTAGTTTCATACCAGGGACCATAATTTATGTCCAATATGATCCAGACTTTCATAATGTATAGTCATATCAATCATAGGAAGTCATCTCCCTATCACCCACAAGCAAATGGACAAGTTGAAATAATAAATAGAGAATTGGAAAACATCCTCACTAAAATAGTTGAAGTAGGAAGAAGAGATTGGGTAAAGAGACTACCTGAAGCTGTCTTAGCTGACAATACAACATGGAAAACCACAACAAGATTTTCACCATATGAGTTAGTCTATGGGAAAAATCCCTTATTGCCTATTGAGTTTGAACTACAAACATTGAGGACAATAGCTAAGGTGGGAATTGAATTGAATGTAGCTCAAGAGGAGAGAATCCTTCAAATCAATGAGTTAGATGAATTGAGAATGGAAGCACTTCACCAAATAGAGATAATCCAAGATCAAAGGAAGCAATGACATGATTCACATATCAAGTAAAGGCAATTCAAAGTAGGAGACTAGGAATTCCTATTTGATTTGAAGTACCAATAATTCAAAGGCAAATGAGACCCAGATGGTTGGGACCTTATTAGATTGAGCAGATATTTGACAATGGTTCTATCCAGTTACTTCCCATTGATGGTAGTAGAAGAATACTCTTGGTCAATGGACATAGGCTAAAAATTTATAACAAGCCTCCTACTAAAGATGAATTCTTGAACTAGATTGAATCAGACAAAGAATTTGATCATATGGAAGAACCTAGTTCTTCCAAAATGATCAAATAGTCAGATGAATAGATCCAGAATAAAGGCAAGAGAATGAAAACTAGTAAATGGTATTCTCATCCCCAAAAAACAAAATTGTGTGTGTGTGGGTGTGTGTGTCTACACACACACACACACACACACCGCGCGCGCACACACACACACACATAAATTAAAAACTAGTGATGGCAGTTGATCTTCTCAAATAAATGGTTAATTCTAACTATTTTCTAATCATTTTCCTTTTTGTTTCACTTTTTTAGGAATGATGAGTCATCATGATGCAGGGGATTACATCATTAAGGATGGTAATTATATTTTTAACTTTTTAAAGGTTAGATTGAATGTTTGCATGTGTGATTAGACTTGATTTATAAGATTAGTATGATGAGTCATCTATTGTACATCATGATTAAAAGTGTGAAATAATGAGAAGAATATTGATGAAATAAATTAGTGTCATAGTTATAAAAGATTTATTATTATTATTGAATAAACAAAGTAAAAATTAGTTGTAGAAAAACTTTAAAATAGATACAGAAAATTAAATTTATCAATTCCATAGCTAAGTACAGTAGTTTTGCAGTCAAATTCTCCACTTCTACCGCTAAGAGAATAGTTATTTAGGTAACCTATGCAAGTTTAAAAAATAATGAATCATGGGAATTGAAAAGAAGTTAGAACCAGAGGATGATACCCAGATCCTTACAGATGAAGAAGTGGCAACTATCTTTCAACAGGCAGGATGGTTGGAGTTTATGAGGAAATTCCCCAAATATATTGATGAATTGGTAAAAGAATTTGTTATCAATTTAGAGCAAAAAAAGACAAATACTAGGAAAGTTTTCATTCCTTTTTATGTGAATGTAATAAGTGAGATATCTGGAGTACCAACGGTGCATGTCCCAAACCCTGTCAAAGGGACATTAAAAGCCCTGGTTGAAACCTTGTGGAAAGAGGGGAAGTCAAACTCTAGTATATTTACAACACAAAGAAAATCATAAAAGGAGTCAGAAGGGCTAGCTTGCCCAAACCCTTTAAAAAAGTAGCATTTTGGATAGTTAAGTATTTAATCTATGATGGGCAATTTGGGTCAGTAGGAAGAGAAGTCCTAAAAATCCTCATATACCTTGGATATGGAGCCAAAAAATTAGGATATATAGTAAACCTTCCAGGGTTTCTTTTTGACTCGATCCATACATTGTCCCAGAGTTATTCTTGGGGTGTAGGAACAATTAGACATCATCAGTTAGTGCATTTAGTATGGCAACACCATTTCCTTTGAAATAAAAATGGGGAAGAAATGTGGGAAAAATTTCTTGGCAAGTTTAAGCAGAACCTTGGTATTTTTAGAAGAGTAATAACAACTCCTCTTACCCCTTCAATTCATTTCAAAATAGATACCATGACTGAGGAAAGGGAAGAACTAAGAGTAGAGGAAATACCAAAAAGAAGAAGATCTAGAAGAAGAGCTAAAACTGTAGACCCTACTATGCCTTCTCAAGAAATTCCTTATTCTATAGAAGCTATAGGAGAAATAATACCTGTCTCTGACAGTGACGGTTCACCTAGGCCTGAGCAAGAGGTTAAAATTAGAAAAAGCTCTAAGAAGAGACCTATTTCTACACATTTTGAGGCTCCTCAAAGAAGGATAAGTCATAAATGTATAAAGAAATTTCAGAGGAGATGGAAGAACAAGAAGGGTTGGAAACTGAAGATGCTGATATTTTGGGCAACATAGCCATGACTCCTCCTGGACCAAGCCACACAGAAAAAGAAAAAGAAGATGAAAGATTTGAAGAGAAAGTATTCCAAGAAATGGTTTAGTCATCAACACCATCACATGAAGAAGATGAACAAGAATCTTGGAAAAGGAAATGGAAATCCCCTCTGGTGGAAGAAGAATGCTTAACCCCCTAACAAATTTTAGAAAAAGAAGAAAATTAGTAGGTTAAACAAGCTCAATTTTTGTCTAGAGCAGAGATCATTATCAAAAAAAGGGATGAGGAATTAGATTTCCTCAAACTCAAATTAGAATAGATCAAAATGCTCCTTAAATAATTAATAGACCAGCTCACAGCTAAGACTAAGGAATTAGCATAGGTTAAAAGGTAGCTAATGGAGAAAGAGGAAGAATGTAAAATTTCTAGGAGAGAGACTGTCGTGTCAACAGTCTCTTGACAGATTGAATTGACTTATCTACCACTCAAGAAATTATGGGATGATACATGTAGAGAACTCAGTGTAGTCAAGACATCCAATAAGGACTTGAAAATAAAAATGGAAGAAGAAAAAAAAGAAAGGCAGGAATGGGAAGAAAAAATTTTACAAAGAGGAAAAATATAAATTTAAATATCTTGTGAAACTACAAATGGTTTGCATGATGAGTGAGAAACTGCTTGCATGCAGAAGAACTTCTCCTGCATATAGTATATTTTTATAAGAATAATTCATTCACTAGCAGTTGGCAAGGATAGCATGTCGCCTTCCACATGAAATCAAAGATGAAGTTAATTTCTCGGTAACCTACTCCTTAGCCAATGCAAAACAAAAAATTCTTGTCTATGAATTTTACCTCTGCAATTTCATGCTGGAAAATAATTCACATTTTATGATCAATGTGTATGTAGGGAAAAACTAGATTAATGCATTTGTTTTGTTATTCAAAATCAAATTACATGGAAAGAGAGGGACTCAAAGCATCTATTAAAGGCTAGTTCATCTAGTCTCTGTATGAGAATTCATTATGGTAACCCATCCACCTTTGCTACACATTTCAGATCTCATGCATTTGATAGAAGGTTCAAGGAACCTTATCTTTCTAATTTATAGAAAAACCATTAATGCCTTCACCTCTTATGAAAAGGAAAATTTTGATAATATTTATGATGTATGTTTGAAACGATGGGAATTTCTCCCGATGGCATTGAAAAAAATGGAAGTAATATTCCCTCCAAATTTTATCTAGAGTCTAGAAAGGGCAAAAGCTTTATGCAGAATAATTCCTCAGATCAATGAAGCTAACAAGTGCATATGGATAGGAATGCAGACAAGGTCACCTCTATTTCTCACCCCCATATCTCCTTGGCAACACAAAGAACCTCAAGATCCCACTCAATTTGAGGAATGGAAGAGAAAAGTAGAAGAAGGAGTAGGGTATAGTACCTCTACATCAAAGCATTGGAATATTTAGTTCCAGCCATTTGATTTGAGAAATCAAATAGAATGCAGAATATACAATCCCAAATTTGAAGAGTAAAGTTTGTAAAGGGACTTACAAACCAATAAGTATGGGGGAAATGATGAGGCCTGGATATGCCCGTTAAATGTACAATAAATGATCTCATCTTACTCTCTCTTTTTATTAAGTTTGACTACATTTTGTGACTTTTATTTGATCTGATATGAGTTGGGATGTAATTGTTCATCTTTTTTTTATTGTGATTCTAACATTTAAAATATTTGTAATTCCTAACAAAGTGTTTTGGAAAATTCAAGTTTTGTAATAAAATAGGTCATCATCAGGCTGAAGAACAAATATGAAGTGGATTGCATGTTTTTGGAAGCATTAAAATCAATAAAGCTTAGTTACATAACTCCACCACAATATTACAAGTTCTGTCACTTAGTTTCAAAACTTTCAAACTTAGTTCTAGAACTTTCAGATTTAGTTCTGAAACTCTATATTTAGTTCTAGAATTATCAGAATCAATTCTAAAATTCTTGTAGATAAGCTATAAAACTTTCATGGTTAGACATGAAATGATTTTGTTTAGTTTTGGAACTCTTCTAAAGATGTGGAACTGATAAAGATCTATTGCAATTGGCTGACAATCTATCAAATCAATGATCATGTTAATTAAGACCAGACTTCCAATTTACATACAAATCCAAGACACTTATCACACAGATGTACATCTAGCCACATCTTAATTCAATATCTATTCAGGGCAAGATTTAGTTCCATCATATCCATGAAATATTTATGGTCATCAATGTACCATAAGAAGAATATATATACAGACCTGAAGAATATAGGAATATGGGTAATAATTGAAGAATAGAAGAATAAGGATAGATATAGATTGATACAAATCTAGTACATTTTATAATGCAGAACATGTTATCAATACAATAGCCATTTCTATTTTTAGAGAGAATTAAGTTGTTCAATCCTATTTCTAGGCGGATCAAGCGCCCACTTCTCTAAGAACCAGGATCTTCATTTTTTGGTATTTATATTTTATTTTCAAAATCAAATAGGCAGATCTATTGAATTTATAAATGCTTTCAATTCCTTAAGTTAAAATTTGTTATAGATTTGTCCCTACAGGTATTTCAGATTAAGTTCTCATTTCTTTGCAATCATTTTCCAAAGCATTATGAATTGTGCATTTAATTCTGTAAAGTTTGTTCATTTTCAGAAATTTATTTCATTTCTACAAAGTGTGTTTATTTCCAGCAAATTCATTTCTACAAGGTGTGTTTATTTCCAACAATATATTTCTATAATGTGTGTTTACTTCCAGTAGATTTTCATAATTTAATTCCAATAAGGTTTTAACCAAGAAGTTCTTAAGACATTAAAGATCCCCACAAAAAAATAAAACACATAAATACCTACAATCAATTACTAAATTGCTAAGATTTTTCTTGTTAAATATAGATTTAGATACACCCCTGGTTGAATATGACATCAACAGAGTGTTGATTAATTGAAGGGAATAATGACACCCATCATGGAGCTTGAGTTTGTGCTCTGAATTGATCGCAACCTATGGAGCCTCCTCCTTGGCATCTTAAAACTGATTTAGGTACTTGATAAGGCATCCTCCTATCAATACAAACATTAAGCAATCAGATTTTACCTTGCTCTTGCTTATTTCTACTACATCATTATGCTCTTTGGTCACAATGATATCATAGTTCCCTTAGAGAATAATAGTTCTTGCTCCCCAATTTATGAACAAGTCTCCTAGGCCTTGTTCCTAAAGCTCATGGTTATGTGGAAATATTTGTTCATCTTCAAGGTCCTTCTTTATCACCAAAGGTGATGGTCCCGCAAGCTGCATTTCCTGACCACCTGGGATGTTTGCTCACTAAACTCACTCAAAATTTCATCTTGAGGATCAACTTGGTCAAGATATATATTATTAGTATTATATCCATGCTAAGGTTGGTTTAAACTTGATTCTACCTCTTCTAAAAGTAGTGGGTTGCCTATTATGATCTCTTCATCATAAACTCTAGAATTATCTTCTTTAGGTTCTCTTGTGACTTCAATTTCCTCCTCCACCTTTTGTATATCATGCTTTTGGCCTGAAACGTAGATCTTGGGAGGGTTAATAAATTCTCCTTGCTTATAGCTAGTTTGAGTGTCTTTCCAACATTGGAAATTTAAGGATTGTTTTTGTGGCTCTTGAGGGAGAAAGAAAGATTCTTGGTACTCTTAAACACCAAGTTCATCAAGCTAGGCTATGTTTTCTTGATCCAATCCTTGTATATATATGGTTGCTTAATCCACTCCTTTCATGGCTATGCTTGATTGTACATACCAAATAATGATGATTAGGTACTAGGCTACTCAATTCAGGCGATAGATTCTTAGAGTCACCGTTTATGTTTGTTGAATGACTAAAAGGCTGATATGTAGAAGTATAACACAAACCATTATTCCATTTCTTTATTCATATATCCCATCAAGCATGGCAAAAAAATATTAGAGCTTTAAATTGCACCCTTGGGAGAAGTGGTTTTAAGGCTTCTACTAGTCCAGCTATAAAATGGGAACAACCCCAAGTTGTGGGTCACCTATGATGGGGTTGAACCTCAAGATTATGCCAAATTTTTCTTTGATGCTCACCTAAAAATAAAACTAAGTGTATTTCTTCATGAGGAAAGGCTTTGAAAGGATGTAATGGCTCTTAGTAAAGCTAAAAGGGTAATACACTAAAATTATAGGTTGATCCTCCCTAACTGACCCAAATAACACTAGTGAAATAATAAAGATGAGGCTCAAAAAAGAACTATTTATTAGACATCCTTGTGAAGGATCATGAAATGGTATAGATTGAGGGAAATTAAAGGGGAGGTCTAAAATAAACACTAACTATTCACAATATCCACATGCTGGATTTCAACCAAAAGATACAAAAGTACTAAACACAACAAGAGAACTAAACACAACATATATGAGTAGTGAACTAGTAAGTAGGTGAGATAAGTACACAATATTACCATAATAATGCAATCAAAGCATAACTTTATTGTACTTTAAGATTTTAAATATTCCATCTTGGCAAATTTTGGTCTCACCAAGAGTAAAATTTAGTGAAATATAGAGAGAGATCATATGATCAATTGACTTTTTGATAATATACATTTTGTCACATAGACCTATATATGTAGAAAACATAAAGAGGGAGGACAGGTTTTTACTTTTTGATAACCAGAGAGTTGACATCTTTATAGGTGTCACCATCATGCTTATGGTCCAATTAGAAAAAATCATCATGAAAGAGATATTTATGGTTAACCCTAAAATTAGCCATAAATCAAGCAAAGTGCACTAGAAGACAAGAGTTTACCCAAAGTGGTAACCCATAATCCAGCCAAAAGTGACTGCTTTAACTACTTTTCAATTTCCCAAA
Source organism: Torreya grandis (assembly GCA_037957365.1). Lineage (NCBI taxonomy): Eukaryota > Viridiplantae > Streptophyta > Pinopsida > Cupressales > Taxaceae > Torreya > Torreya grandis. Next base: position 1,563,073 of record JARHVA010002013.1, on the reverse strand, counting down.
CTCTATTCCATTGGTCTTACACCAGTTCTCATCCATGGGATAAGATCTTCATATATACAATGAATATGTCATGCCTTGATTTGAATAATGAGTTGTCAAAGCCTTGACTGGGAATCATATCTTCACTTCTTTAGGTTTTTATTTTTTGTTGGGGGTTCCATAGACTATTTTTTGTCTCATGGACATTAATAAAATATCTATCTATCTATCTATCTATCTATCTATCTATCTATCTATCTATCTATCTATAGATGAAAACCAATCTAAGAATATTGGTTTTCCTATATAACTATAGGGCATTCTTTCCAATGAGTGGCCCTAATTAAGTTAGCATCAACCTTTATTTTTTAGGAACCATTAGATCTTGATATTTAATTAGATGTAGACCATAGATCTTTGGGACCCACCAAAATGGGCTTAGATTTTCATTATTCCATTTTATGAGAATCATGATATAAATGTGGCACCTTTTTATTTGGTAAGAACCTTGTTGTAGTTGATGTATCTCCTAGTAGATACATTGAACATGCACATGATCAGAATTTTCTTTCAAAGTATCTCCTAGGAGATACCTTGAAAGGCCTTGGAATACCATCCATGTTAATTTCAAAGGTCTTTTTTTGGTATATGGTATAACCATGACAATTTTTTATTTGAAAATAACCTTGATGCACACTTATAATTTTTGTTTGATCTATCTCCTAGGACCTTTTTTCTTGTCACCTTAATTTAAAATCTAGTACCTCAAGGCCAATTTTAAGTTAGATTGGTCCTTTCATTTATGTTTTAATAGTAAGGCCTCAAAATATTTATTAACCCCTTAGCCTCTTAGTCTATGCTTGTTTATCATCTTGGTTCATAATTTAACTCCCTTGCTTCTTATAGGAATGAACATCTCTCACATCATTGCCACATCCTGATTGGATAGAGTAAGGTAGCCATGAGTCCAAGATTAAATAGCATGCATCTCAACTAATCAAATAAATATAGCCACATCACTAGATCTTGATCGAATGAAATGATAAGAAGCTTGAGCAAAGACTAAACATCATGCAACTCAGATGGTGTAATGGTCCACATTGTATCATTAAAGGATGATCTAATGGAGTGAGGCAAAATTGAGAATTTAAAAAGATATGAAATTCCCAAACAACTAAAACTTGTCATCCTCTCATTTGAATACTAAAAGTAAATGGGTCCCAACTGATAAAGTGACCAATCAAGAGCAAGACCCTGGATCATGAACCTACGAATGAAGCATATTTTCATAAAGTTTGGAATGAATATCTTAGCTTAAAGTTTACATTATGTTTATGAAAAGACATCCCTGAATATAAAAAGTAAAAGGCATGCATCTCGGATGATCCAATGACTCTCATTACATCACTGAGAATTGATCCAATAGAGAAAAATGATCCTAGGGAGGTATTTTAATAAGAATGACTAAGTAACCAAGGGCAATTATGAAAAATGCCATGAAAGATTTAGAATGATGCCACATAGTTACCATGCAAGTAGAATAAGACAAAATATAAGATCTTATGGGCATAAAAATACAAAGGTTTAAAATCAAATGTATAAATAAAATCCAAGGCACATATAAGCTGAAAGACTGTATATATACTATCATTATAGATTCAAAACCCTATAACCTACATAAGATTGACTCAAACAATGATTAGTCTTTTCAATGTGATCAAGAATATTTCTTAAAAATATGGAAGATATCAACAATGATGAACCAAGGATTATTCATCTTATATACCACCAAAAACACATAAGAATAAGTTGATGCCTTTGGTATAAGGTGAATACTAATAATTAACAAATAAAAAGTCCTAATGTAGGCATCAAAACATGGTCATTTTAATCCATTGGGCATATTATTTATAACTAAAAAAAATTAATTAAGTTAAAACATCAAGGTAAAATTTAAATGTAAACCCATTACACAAAGACACTTTCATGTTGGTTAGATTATTTAAAAAATACTTTACTTAAACGTAAAAGTTGATTAGTTAGCGAATTTTATGGAAAAAAATGTGTTGTAGTTTTTTGTATAACATTTCAATTCACTCTCCATGAACCATAATGAAGGTATGAAAAGGAATTATTTTATACTAACTAATTAATGGACTGTGGAAATACTATCTCACTTATGTAAAAGTTGATATTACCACAAATTTTTCTCAATGTATAAAATCAATATTACCAAAACATTATTGTGGTCCACTACTTGAGGCTACTTCTTTTGAAATTAACACAATTATGGTAAGATTATTATGAATCTTGTGTTACCACAAAAACATACCAAGTTGGAAGAGATATAATTAAGCATACCATGAAGTTATAAAAAAATTCATTGGATCTAGAGATTAAAAAATAAGAATACATTACAAAGAAATATATTAAATAGGATCCAAGATAAATTATAACTTATGGGAATGGCCCACATGACATGCTATCGACCACAATTTTAGATTTTCCTATCATACAATACTAGATCCCATTTTGTCAAAACATTTTCACAATTAGGCCCTCTACATATAAAAAATCCATCTATCTTATTAAGTATGACAATAGGGGAGGATCATGTGGATGACTAAATTTAATGATCACAGATTTTTCTTTGAATTTAGGTTACAGTGTATGATTTCCCCCATATTTGTTGATGGCGCTCCTATACATGGAATGTTTCATGTCTTCATCAAGAAGTTTGGGTCTTTGGAATTTTTTGTTTGGAGTTCTCACATTAGACATTTTGTGTGAGAAAGTGTTCTGAATGACTTGTGCAAACAAGAGTGGAATCCCCCTTCAAGGTATCTCCTAGGAACATTTCAAATAGGGTCAAGAGTGGATTTCTCCTTCAGGGAAGGGATATAATTTTAGTTTACACAGATGACACTAATGGATACCTTGGATGAATTAGTCTAAGATATGAAGGGGTGACCAAAAATACTTTAAAGTTTAACCCTTGTAATTAGTAAATTATCGTAAGGCATTTTTGAAAGTACTTTAGGCATATTGATATTACCCTAAGGGCTTTTTGAAAGTACCCTAAGGGATTTATGTAAATTTATTTCTAGATATCTCCTAAGAGATAACTTGAACATGCACATGATTAGAATTTTTTTTCAAAGTATTTCCTAGGAGATACCTTTAAGGGCCTTGGAATAACTTCCATGTTACTTGAAAAGGTCTTTGAAATGTATTCAATATAACTATTATAGCTTAACTTTCACCCTTGGGAGAAGTGGTTGTAAGGCTTCTCCCAATGGAGCTATAAAACAAGAACAAACCTAGGATGTGGGTCACCTATGTTGGGGATGAAATTTTGGAGTAAGTTGGCTTCATATTTGATGCTCACCTAAAACTAAAACCAAGCATAGTTTTTTATGAGAAAAAGATTATAAAAGGGATAAGTTTTCCTAAGAAAGCTAATAGGATGATACACCAAAGTTAGAGGTAGATCCTTCTTGTTTGACCCAAAGAACACTAATTAAATAATAAAGATGGAGATTAGAAAACAAATATATATTATAAATCCATGTGGAGGCTCACCAAGTGGTATGGGATTAGGGAAATGAAAGTGTATGTCTAAAATAGACACTAACCAATCATAGTATCCATATGCGGGATTTTGACCAAAAGATATAGAGCACCAAACACAACGTATATGAGTAGATGAACTAGTATCTACGTGAAATAAGTACACACTATATTATAACAGTGAAATCAAATCATAGCCTTATTTAACTTAAAGAGGTTAAAAATTCAATCTTTGTAAAGTCTAGTCTCACCAAGAAAGGGAAACAAATAAATGTGGAGAAGTGTTAGACTTTTATCAATTTGATGGTATGCTTCTCATAGATTAAGAACAAAAGTAACTCACCCTCCCAATCTGATTCCTTGGCCATGTAGGCTCCATGGAGTGGATAAGAAAACTGATCCTACTCTTGTTGAATCTTGAGTTTGTGCTCTGAATTGAGCATAACCCATGGTGGCTCCTCCTTGACATCTTTCAACTAAGCTAGGTACATAATAAGGCATCCTCCTATCAATATAAACATTGAGAAATTATATTTTACCTTGCTCTTGCATATTATTTTTTCATCATCATGCTCTTTGGGCATAATCAGATCATAGTCCCCTTAGAGAGGCATAATGCCTACTCAGTTTTCATACAAGTCTCCCAATCCTTCTTCCTAAATCTTGTGCTTATATGGAAAGCTATGTTCATCTTTAAGGTCCCTCTTTATCACCTAAGGTGATGGTCCCTTAAGTTGTATCTCTTGAGTGCCTGTGATGTTTTGCTTATAAACCTTACTTAAAGTTTCATCTTAAGGATCGACTTGGTTAAGACACAACTTGTTAGTGTCAGGTCCATGACAATAAGGTTGGTCTAAACCTAATTATACTTTATTTCAAATAAGTGGGCTGCCTATTATGATCTCCTCATCATAGACTCTTGCATTATATTCTTCAAGTTCTCCTATGACTGCAATTTCCTCCTCTACCTTTTGTACAATAGGATTATAGCTTAAAAATTGGATGTTGAAAGGGTGAAGAGATTCTCTTTTCTTGTAGCTAGTGTGAGTGTCTTTCCAACATGGAAAATTAAAGGATTCTTTTAGTGTCTCTTGAGGGAGAAATAAAGAGTCTTGGTACTCTTGAACATCAAGCTCACTGAGCTAGGCTATGGTTGCTCGATCCACTCCTTATAAGGCTATGGTTGATTGATCCATTCCTTTCATGGCTATGGCTAACTTTACATACCAGATAATGGTGATCAATCACTAGACTAATCAAACTAGGTGATAGATGCCTGGAGTCACCATTGATATTTGGTGAATGATTGAAAGGTTGATATGTAGAAAAACAACACCAATAATTATTCAATTGCTTTAGTATTTTGTCCCACCAGGTGTGCCAAAAAATATTAGATCTTCAACTTGTACCCTTGGATAAGTGGTTTTAAGGCTTCTCCTAGTCCACCTATAAAATGTAAACAACCCCAAGTTGTGGGTCACCTATGTTGGGGGTAAAACTCCAAAGTACACTAACTTTCACATTAATGCTCACCTAAAACTAAAAGTAAGCTTAGTGATTCATGAGAAAAGGGTTTGAAAGGAGGTAAGGGCTCCTAAGAAAGATAATAGGGTGATGTACCAAAATTATAGGTTTATCCTCCATACTTGAACCAAATGACACTAGTGAAATAATAAAGATGAGGCTTAAACAATAAATATCTGTTAAACATCCATGTGAAGGCTCACCTAATGGTTTGGGCTGAGGGAAATGAAAGGGGAGGTCAAAAATAGACACTAACCAATCAAAATATCCACATGTGGGATTTTGACAAAAAGATACAAAGTAATAAACACAACTAGAGATTAAACACAACATATATGAATAGATGAACTAGTAAGTAGGTGAGATAAGTACACACTATTACCATAATAGTGAAATCAAAGCACAACTTTCTTATAAGTTTAGAGTTTAAAAATTACATCTTGGTAGATTTTGGTCTCACCAAGAGACGATACCGATAGAAAGACAAAGAGATCATATGATCAAATGATTTTCCAATAATATATATTTTGGCATAGAGACCTATATATATAGAAAATAGAAAGAGTGGGGACAAGTTTGTTCTTTTTGATAACCAAAGAGTTTCCAACTTTCAAGGTGTCACCATCATGCTTATGGTACAATTAGAACAAATCATCATGAAGGAGATATTTATGGTTAACTCCATAATCAACCATGGATCAAGCAAAGTGCATTAGAAGATAAGAATTTAGCCAAAGTGGTAACTCATAATCCAGCTATAAGTGAATACTCTTACTAATTTTCAAATCCCTAAGTTCTATTTCATTAGTCTTATACCATTTATCATCTGTGGGATAAGATATTTATATTTTCAATGGACACATCATGCCTTGTTTTGAAAGGTGAGTTATCAAAGGCTTGATCAGGAATGGTCTTTTCACTTATTTGGCTTTTGATATTTTGTTGGGGGTCCCATAGACTATTTTTTGTCTCATGGATGTTATTAAAATATCTATCTATCTATAATGTACCTTCTCTTTGTCTTGTGTTTTTAGTCAAATTATCTATAGATGAGAACCAGTCCAAGGATATTGGTTTTCTTATATATCTATAGGGCATTCTATTCAACAGTTGGCCCTAATTGTGTCAGAATCAAGATTTATTATTTGGGAACCATTGGATCTTAATATCAAATTAGACACAAACCTTGGATCTCTGGGACCCACCAACATGGGCTTCCATTTCCATTATTCCATTTTATGATAGTCATTATCTCACTACTCCACTCATAACATCCATTTTTTATTTAAACTAACAATCAAGAACTCTATCTTGCATCATGATTGTTATCCACTAGGCATAGGTTTGATATGTAACCATGGAAACTTTTTATTTGGTGTGAACCTAATAGACACTACAAAAATTTTATTTGAGATATATCCTAAGAGATACCTTGAACATGCACACAATTTGGAATTTTATCTCAAGGTATCTCCTAGGAGATACCTTGAATCGATTTATAATACCTTCTATATTGGTTTTAAAGGATTTGATATAATTATGACACCTTTTTATTTGGCATTGACCTTGATGCAGTTGATGTATCTCCTAGGAGAAACCTTGAACATGCACATGATTGGAATTTTCTTTCAAATTATTTCCTAGGAGATACCTCAAAGGGCCATGGAATACTTTTCATGTTAATTGTAAAGGTCATTGCAAGGGATGTGATATAACCATGATAACATTTTATTTGGCAAAAACCCTGATGCACACTTGGAATTTTCTTTTGAGCTATCTCCTAAGACATTTTTTCTCGATACCTTAGTTTAAAATATGGCACCCCAAGCCAAATTTTAAGTTAGATTGGTCCTTTGATTTATGTTTTAATACTAAGGCCTTGATGTATTTGTTAACCCCTTAACCTCTTAGCCTATGTTTGTTCATCATCTTGGTCTCTAATTTAATTGATCAAATGGATCTAGCCACATCATTGGATCTTAATCAAATAAAGTGAGAATAATCTCAACCAAAGACTAAAGGCAATTCCCAAAAAGAGGAAGTAATCTCTGATAATCTACATTTGGCATCCTAGTCCAAAAGTAATCTAATCATATTTCTAGATGAAATATACTATTTTCTCTAAAAAATAGAGATAAATAAATAAATAAATAAAATAAATAAAATAAAATATCGACCAATTTCACTTATAAATTGATTGTAATTTCTTCTTTTTTCAAGCAACAATCATGGAAATTTTGACCGAGATAATTTTAGTTTCCAATGTCAATTATTTATTCCAAGGTCAATGGTCCTACTGAAAGATTTTGCATGCAAGAAAGAATAAAAGGGGATATTTTTAGGAAATAAAAGGAAGTCATATTTAACATTTTACATTCAAGTGAAAAAACCAAAGAAAAATAATGCCCAATTTTCACCCTTCAAGATCTCTTTTGTGCAATGGCCAAATTTGAAGGCATGGCTTTAATTTCAATTTGAAGGGTATTTATGCATCCAATAGTTCACTTATGAAAATTTGTTAAAAATATTTTCCCTTAAATTGAAAAGATTAAAAATAATATGAGTGTCACTAAAAGTATGAACTATAGAAGTTTTGATTTCAATTTTTGGAGAACGATTAAAACACAAAAAAATAAAATATGCAACTTGGATGGTCTAACAATCCATGCTGCATCATCAGAGGATGATCTAATGGAGTAACGCATAATTGAGATGTCAAAAGGATATAAAAGGCCCAAATGATTGACACTTCGCATCCTCTCATTTGAATAATAAAAATAAATGGGCCCCACTTGATAAAACAACCAATCAAGAGTAGGACCCTAGATCATGATCCTATAGATGAAGCATATTGTCATAAATCCTTATATAAATGTCTTAGCCTAAATTTTACATTATGTTTATGAGAAATATCCTCGAGTCCAAGACATAAAAGACATACATCTCAGATGATCCAATGACTCTCATTGCATCACGAAGAACTAATCCAATAGAGAGAAAAGATTTTGGGGAGGTATTTTAATGCTAATAGCTAAGGAACAAAGACCAATTATAAAAAAATCCATAAAAGATTTATAATGATACCACATAGTTACCATGCAAGTAGAATAAGACAAAATAGCAGATCTTATGGGCATGAAAATGCAAAGGTTTAAAAGCAAAAGTCTAAATAAAATACCTTGAAGGGCCTTGGAATACCTTACATGGTTTTGGAAAAGGTCCTTACAAAATATTTTATAACCATGATAACTTTTTATGTGGCAAGAACCCTGATGGACACTATTAGAGCTTTCATTCAAGATCCATCTTATGAGATACCATGAACATGCACATGATTTCAAATTTTATTTCAAGGTATCTCATTATAGATACCTCGAAGGACCATGGAATACCTTATATTTTTATTTTAAAGGTCCTTGTAAAGGATTCGATATAACAATGGCACCTTTTTATTTGGCAAGAACTTTGATGTACATGAGGTATCTCTTAGGAGATACCCTGAACATGCACATGATTGGAATTTTATAGGAGTTACCTCAAAGGTCCTTTGACTACCCTCCATGTTGATATAACCATTAAAACTTTTTATTTGGCAAGAACCTTGATGCACACTAATGGAATTTTCTTTCTAAATATCTCTTAGGAGATACCTTAAACATGCACATGATTTGAATTTTCTTTCAAGGTATTATGTAGGAGATAACTCAAAGGTCCTTGGAATACCTTTTGTGTTTATTTTAAATGTCCTTTCAAGTGATTAGATATAGCCATGACACATTTTTATTTGGACAGAACCTTGATGCATACTAATGGAATTTTCTTTGGAGGTATCTCTTAGTAGATCCCTTTAACTTGCACATGACTAGAATTTTATTTCAAGATATCTCCTAGAGATACCTCTAGGGGCTTTGGAATACCTTCTATGTTGATTTCAAAGGTCCTTGCAAGGTATTTGATATAACCATGACACATCTTTATTTGGCAAGAACCTTGATGCACACTAATATAATTTTCTTTAGAGGTATCTCCTAGTAAATACCTTCAACTTGCACATGACTAGAATTTATTTCAATATATCTCCTAGGAGATACCTTGAGGGGCTTTGAAATACCTTTCATGATGGTTACAAAGGTCCTTACAAGGGATTTTATATAACTATGACACCTTCTTATTTGACAAGAACCATGATGCAAACAACTAGATTTTTTTTTGGATGTATCTCCTAGGAAATATCATGAACATGCACATGATTAGAATTTTATTTTAGGTATCTCATAGGAGATACATCAAGGGGCCTTGGAATACCTTCCATGTTGATTGCAAAGGTGCTTGTAAGGGATTTGATATAACCATGACACCTTTTTATTTGGCAAGAAGCTTGATGCACAATAATGGAATTTTGTTTGGAGGTATTTATGATGAGATACCTTGAACATGCACATGATTGAAATTTTAAAGTTTGAGAAAAGACTAAAAATCATGCAACTTGTATGATCTAATGGTCCATACTACATTAACAAAGGATGATCCAATGGAGTGAGGCACAATTAAAAATTCAAAATGATATGGAAGGCTTGAATGACTGACACTTGGCATCCTATTATTTGAAGACTCAAAGTAATTGTGTCCCACCTAATAAAGAAACCAATCAAGAGCAAGACACTAGATCATGATCCTTCAGATGAAGCATATTGTCATAAAGCTTGGTATAAATGCCTTATCCTAAATTTTACATTATGTTTATGAAAAGATAACCTTGACTATAAAATTTAAAAGACATGCATCTCAAATGATATAATGACTCTTGTTGCATCACTGATAATTGATCTAATGATGTGAAAAGATCTTGGGGAGGTATTTTAATACCAACAGTTAAATAAACAAGAGAAATTATGAAAAATGTTGTGAAAGATTCATAATGATGCCACATAGGTCCCATGTAAGTAGAAAAAGAAAAAATAGCTAATCTTGTGGGCATAAAAATGCAAAGGTTTAAAATCAAAAGTCTAAAGTATATATCCTACCATTAAAGCTCCAAAACACTAGAACCTTCATAAAAGTGACTCGAACAAACCCAATTATTTACAATTTGATACAAAAGGAACTTGACTATGTTTTTGATACAACAATAACTTGACTATATTTTTGAGTATGAGAGAGCTTTCATAGAGACCCTTTAAAGTCTATTGTGATCAAATTACAAAAGAGAAACCATGGTAGCTTGCAAGCAGTAACAAATGGAGGAAATTGAGCTTTACTTGTTAATGGATAATAAAGGAAGAGCCTTTAAAAGTATTTAACTAGACCTTATGGCCCTCTATATCTCAGGCATCAAGAATTGGTCAAAACTTTTATTATAAATGTACACTTCAAGAATTTTTTCCATTAAAACCATGAGCCTAAGACTACCATTGAAAAAGGCTATCAATACCCCATTCCTAAATTCATAAAAATAGAAAATAATCCATAAATATCTTATAAATGACTACCACAAAGATAAAATTATATGAAAACCAATCAATAATCAAGGGAAATAAAATAATGTAATTCAATTATAAGAAGAGAATCAAAACTGTGAGGTAATTTCATTAATCATTTGCAATTAAACTATATATTATTGTTTTGAATAACGTACAATCTAACACTATGAAATAAAGCTATGTAACAAGGGATGCATCATAAAATGCTCTCAAATCTTGCAAATTATTACCCCTAAGTTCAAATTTATGTTATACATTTTTAATTTTCTCCTATTTGAGTTTCGTAGGTCTTCATCCCATTAATTTTCCTAGTTTTGATACCTTTGTCACTCTCCATTGTTAATTAATGTCATGAGTTTTTTGAGTTTCATAACCTAAATCATTCATCTCCCAGGTTTCTAACCAAAGTCACAAGTTTCTAGAGTTTTATAACTTCCCCATCACCCGATTTGGGTGACCTTTCTGTCAGTTGTGACTCTTGCATAGTCAATAAGTTGGAGGTTTTCAAAACTTTGAAAATCCTAACTTCTAAGTCTAAAGCTTTAAAGTTTTTCAACCCCATGATATAGATTTGTTCTCTTAGTTTTTAAGGCATCACTATTTCATTTAATGACTTGTACAACACAACCTAGAGCTATCTTTTCAAAAAAATTGGGAGGCACATAAATATTAAAGCATTTATTTCGAGGGATAAAATTAAAAACCACAATAATGCAGCATTAAAAACCATTATACTAACCTATGCCTAATGTTTGAAGGTATAGGTAGATTCATATATCATTGAACCTAAAGAAGTGCATCTTTGCAACACTATTTGGATCCCTGCTCAAGCACATCATCTATAAATACATTTTAATTATCGATCCAATGAATATCACCATCATCATTCAACTCGAGACTCTTTCCACACATAAATATATTTTTACCTTTCTTGATCATTATGGGTATTACAAATAAATTATTAGAAGTTATGCAAAGATTATAGAATCTCTATAAGAAATTTTGTGCAAGGATAGACCATTCAACTAGGGCAAAATACAAGAGGATGCCTTCAAGAACCTAAAGCTCAAATTAACTAGCATGCCTATCTTAACATTCCCCAACTAGATGACACATTTTCATGTCCATATCACTGCTTTTATCTCTACGATTGGCACCATTTTTACATAACTTGATGAAGGTAATATGGATCATCCCATTTCCTTCACTAATAAAATGTTGACCTCAATAGAGCATAATTACATGATGATAGAGCATGAGGTGCTTACAATGGTCTATGCTTTGTCAAAATTCAAATAATATTTTCTGGTAACCTCATTCATCTTTTTTATTGATCATGAGGTACTCAAATACCTTATGTACAAGCCTATTTTACATGGGTGCATATGAATTTGGATATTTCTATTCAAGGATTTCCAGTTCTCCATTATTGTTAAGCCTAGAAAGTATAACTTGTGACTAGACCACTTATCCAACATCAATTTAGGCAATATGATGATTCTTATGGAGAATGACATGTTAGATGTGAAACTATACAAATATCTAGTGCATCCCTAAGGATTTGGTAGAGATCACTATCTTTCTAATGTCTAGAGTTTCACCCCAGACTATGATAAATAAGGAAAAGAAATAACCAACAATTTGTGTTTCCCTTTTTCATCTCATTTACATAAAACTATATAAACTAAGAAGAGATGATGTGTTGTGACAATGTGTCATGGAGCATGAAAGGGACTCCATCCTTCATGAGGTACATGAGTGGATAGAAGGAAACTATTGTGTATGAGACACAATAGCACAAAAGTGCTACAATCAGGGTTGTGGTGGCTAAGCCTATTTCAAGATGCAAATAATTATTCTAGGGCATGTGATATATGTTAACACACAAGGAAACCTTACCATCAAGATGAGATTACCTTCCTCCTCATTCTTGCCAAGGTTCCATTCAAGAAATAGGCATTTTATTTTGTTGGGCCAATAACTCCCACAACATGATGCATAAATGTAATGTATATTCTGGTGGCTCTAGATTATTTCACTAAGTGGGATAGGTTCTACTAAAAAAAGACTACACTGCTTCCAATACCACATGCTTCATGTATGAAACATAATAAGTTGATATGGATGCCCATTCAATATAACTTGTTATAGGGGCACTCATTTTAATAATGAAATGGTACACATGATATTGATTGAGTATATGGTAGTGCACCATAAAATGATCCCTTATAATTTGTAAGCAAATGACACAGTTGAGGCATTCAATAAGATCCTTAGGATGTGCATGACAAATATATGTGATTTTGGTCACAAGGATTAGGATGATTGAGTTTCATCAATGTCGTGCGCATATCACACAAGTCACAAGTGCTTGAACAAGGCTACACCATTTCAACTAGTATTTACCATTAAGGTGATCCTATCAATGGGGTTCTTGGTACCATCATTGTACATCATGTGCATTGGTTAGTTAGATGACCAAGAGTCATTTAATGCAAGGTTGGAGGACATAGATCTCTTAGATGAGATGAATGCTCAAGTGAGGTGGAGCCAACAAATATAAAAGGTGTAGCAAAAATGCTAGTATCACAAGCATATAAAGAACAAGGTGCTAATATAAGGAGCATTCATTTTGATCTATAAATCTAAGTATATTAGGCACAAAGACAAACTCTAGATAAGTTAGATGGGGCCTTATATCACCCACCACATATTGGAGATAGGTGCATACAAGTTATGCATATTGACTACCAAAATTCTCTCTAGGAATTTCAATAGAAATATGTTGAAGCCATATCTCCAATAGGATGGCACTTGCACCATGTAAACACTAACTTCTTGGTCACTAGTTATTTTTTGTTAAGAGGAAAAAAATAATATTTGGCACAAGCTAAATATTTTGTTTTATTCTTTAGGTAGTAGTGTAAAGAGTGAAGAAGTGACTCTTGAAGCTTGCTAGGAAAATATGCTAGCAATTCACTCATAATTCTAGTCAGGTGAGTTAATCAATTACAATTTTTAGTAGCCTAAGACTTGACACCTAAGTATTTAGGTGAGTAAATATTTATAGCATCAAACAAATAAAATGCACCAGACCACCATGCATCAGATGTTAGATGCAAAGTTCTTTTAGGCCTCCATGTCGATGCTTATCTAGACTTTCATGCATAATTTCAACTTGGTGATTTGATCCCTTATTCTTTCTAAGGTGCCTAAGGCTAGAAATATAAGTGAACACATGAAACTCACCAGATTCAAGAGGAAAATTCATAAAATCCATGTGTGTAAGATATAGATTTTAGGGCCTTTGGAGACCCAAGGAAGAACTATTTTTGTGCTTCCCCACATAATGCCAGTTGGGTCAGTCAAACCCATTTGTTTTCTAAGCACCTGAGGTAAATACTTAAGTTTATGGGTACATGAAGGTTTCCATACATGGAAAGAATATGATCCAAGTGAAGATACACAACATGATTATACACAAAATATAAAGTGAAGATTCATAATTTAATCATGTGCAAGAGAACCGAAAGATGAGAATCAAGCATTGGAGGGACAATGCAAGGAATTTTATGGTGTAGGAAAGGCCAAAGGAAGGTTAAATGCAAGAAAAAAACCAAGATAGATAAGCACACTTGAAACAGAAGAAAATATGAAATGAAGGAAGTTAAGTCACGTGCATGTGAAGCACTGCACTCAAGTTACCACAAGAAAGGGGAAGGTCATTTCAAGTGAACAAAGCACAGAAGGAGAATCACCAAAGATAGTTGAAATCCAAAAATATTTTAGTGAGAGGTAACCATTTAAATTACAATTCAATTTAGTTAAATACTATTAGGAACATTGAATGAGGTGATGATGGAGGCATTAAAATCCACATTAAATAAGTCGGTGGTAGAGGATTTTTGTGTATTTCATGAAAGTTTCCATTTTTAAAGAAATTTGGATGCTACCACACCTTAAATAACCTACATTAAAGATGGTAGATGGAAAGAGTGTATATAAAAAGACATGACAGATTGGTTTTGGTTATAAACTTTGTATGAACGTGAGATGCCAAGAAAACTAGAGAAAAAATAGAAGAAACAGAGAGTTGAGGCACATAAAACCTACTAGAGTGAGACTTTAAGAACATATTAACACCAAAAGTGAATGATTGTGAAGTAGGAAATATTACATTCATTTGGAGATTAGCTTAGAGAGGTGTGGGGAGAGATTTCTATAGGAACTAGTTAACATAAAAGAGGATTTGATGCATAGGTCACCATTAATTGCCCATGAAGCTCAAAAGCCAAAGGTATAGTCATAGATCTCACAACTATGAATCTCCATTAACCATTCAAGCCTTTTGTAAACTAAACCTACCACTATTGAATACCATTAGATTCAGGATGGGAAAAAATCAGAAGGTATTAGGTCTATAGCAAAAAGATCCAAAGCAGGTCCACATAGAAATAAAAGTGGCCTTTATAAGGACAATAGTGCCACTAGTAGGAGTTAGTGTCATGCAAGTTGACATCAAAGTGATGATAAAGATGTCCTACTAGGTGACGAAATTTCCCTCATAAGTCCTTATAGGGGAACATTGGCATTCTTTTGCACACACTTACCAGTTAATGGATTATAACCACCATACCTTGATCCATCTGCAAGACATAACACTTGATTGGATGGTTGATATAAGGAATAAGATAGATCAGGGTGCAACTTTGTTTGATCTCTCAATCTGAGAAAGATTAATGGCCTCTAGCATAACTAAACTTTATGAGTTTCTATGCTTTAGAAATCCATAAGAACTCACGTAGTTACTTATTTTGTGATTTTTATATAGATCGCATATATTTTTTAGGAAGGCACATGAAGATTTTGGTGTGCCTAATATGAAGGATAATTGGGCTCCCAAATGTCAAAAATTATATCCATGAAATGATCAATGATGATGAAGAGGTAGAGCATGTGTTGAAGCTCTTAAATTATTACAAAGGGGGTTCACATTCACCATCAAATATTATAATGACCCTATTATGAGGTCATTGATGCACCTCATAAGTTTGAAAATTTACCCTGGTGGTTGGTGGATTGATGCCATAAAGTATTACCCCTGCATCACTATCATATGGCATAGGGCATAAAGTTTAACACTACAAAATTTATTATTGTGGATTTTGTAAATAATGCACTGGATTTCCATATGATAAATGGGAGCTTTAGGTAGGGATCCATTCTAATTATAATAGTCATGGAGGAAATCAGAGTACCAAATGGGGATGAAGATAATCTCTATATTTTCCCATAACATAATGACCTCCCAATGTAGAAGTATAAGGATTTCACTTGCCCTAGTTTTTTGAACATGAAGTACAAAAATTGAGTGATGGGGTGGTGTGAGAAGTGTATAGAGTCATTCAGGCTAGAGTGGCACATCCCCTAGGAGCTCCCAAAGAGCCTGTATGGAATGGTGACCTTTTCTATTATGAATACTTTTACATAGTATGCTTGGCACTAGTTGATGGTAACAAGTAAGTCTGGATGATTCTCCCATACACCTTCTAAGCCAAATATTTTAGGGATGTGCTTAAAAGGAGCCCCAATTCATAGAAATTGGATATTTCAATGAGGGAACTAGACATGGAAAGGAATAGGTTAGGGCACTAGTTCATGCACCCAAACTTAAAAATGATAAAAGATGAATAGGATGATTTAGATTGCAGTAACATCTAACCCCTTCAATAATTAACCATACTTAGGAACATCCATAGGCTAAGTATAAGATGAAGCCAAGGATAAAGTGCCCTAACACTGAATAAATTGATTCCCTCCCCATTAGGATTGGTGATGAATGAACATTGATGCTAGCTGAAAATAAGAATTCTCTCATAGAGAAGAAGGGGGAAACATGTGAGGAGATAGAGGAGCGCATCAAGTTTAAGATTGACTTTAGTGATGAAGGATCTCTATCAACCCCTTTAAATAGGCATGTGAAGTTCATGCCAAGGACTTCTCCTATCTTAATGGAGAATAAAAAGAAGCCAAATTTTCCTTCTGAGATTCCCACCATAACCTTGGCAGACATAGAGGTACAAGAAGAGATGGAGAAGGAGGTTGAATTGGGGAAGGGCATGTACATTTTTCTTGAAAAATACTCCTCATCTAGAGAATGAACTCCCCCCACCTCAAAGTGGAGAGACAAAGTAGGAACAAGTATTGAGAAAGCTTCACCTCAGCGACATAGATCTTAACAAGACACATGAGATAGAAAAGAGAAGTGAAGAAATGAGGAAGGCTAGCATGACAAAGGAATGGATTGATAGGGTCAAGGATGAGGAGTTCAAGGTAGAAAAAAAACTATAAGGCACAGGATAAGAAGAGAAAAGTGAAAAAAAGGTAGCCTAAAAAGAAAAGGCTAGAAAAGAGAGAGAAAAAGGTTATTACTAGCATGGAACCTATACAAAAAAGCATGAGAAGAGGATCCTAACAACCACACCAGCCTAATAGAGGAAGCTTTATAATAGGAGTGCCATAGTATTGAAGGGGCACCTAGAGACAGAGAAGGCAATGTTTGCACCTTAAAGGAACAAATAGAGAAAGTAAGGGAAGAATAGGTTGTCGCTAAGAAGGAATGTAAGGAGGTTCACACTGAGGAGCCATAGAAAGGATAAATGGACAAAGGGGACAAGTCCAAAAAATAACCCCTAAAACAATAAGATAAAGAATCCATCACCAAGTAGGAGAAAGAAGAAAACAAAGGGGAAATTTATGAAGAACCCCTATAAGAAGAAAAAGAAGAATAAGTAACCAAATAAAATAATAGCACCAGTGGAGAGGAGCAAAAGCAGATGGAATTGGTCATCAAAAAAGAATAATTTGAGATAAGCTATATGGAGAAGGTGCAGAAGGGGCACACCTAATATAATGAGTTTTACACATTGGAGTACATACCCTCCAGAGATACCATAACATTGATGTGTAACTAAGTATCATTTGCACTTGATTGCTACATAGACGAGCCTCACATTGAGGTTATAATGAAAGCAATTTGAAGCACCAAAAAATTAGAGGAGGATCACGAATACCAACTTATCAACCCCAAAGATATGAACCTAGTAAGGTTGGCTAATGCCCTCTTTAAAATAGACTCAGAGGTAGTGCCCAAGAATATTGTTAATGATGTTCATGCTATAAAATGGAAAAATATAGCATTCAAAATAGATAAATAAATCAATGTCATGAAGCTCAAGCACATTGAAGAAGCAAATCCTTCCCTTTTGGATGGTATTGACACTTTCAAACTTTTAGAGGTGGATAAGGTGTGCATAATAGTGGGGTAGATGCTCCCACGAATGAAATTGGGACTAGAAGAGGAAGAAAACCCTTGTCAAACCATTAAAAAAGAGCTTAACAAGAAGCTCAATGAGGTAGAGAACCTCTTTGTAAGGATAAAAGAGAATTTAGAAGATGTTGATGTCACTTTTTTCAACTTCTCTACCCAGGCATCGGTCATCAATGCACACCTCCAAGAGGTGAAAGGGAGAAAGATGCATTGGTAAAGTAAGAATTAACTATCAATAGGGATGAGAGTACATATATTATGATGTAGTTCAATAATTTGAGTGCCCATTTGAAGACATATGAGCAAGACCTAAAATAACTCTTTCATGCCTTCCAAATAAAGATGAGCGAGTAAGAAGACATCCTAGATGGTGGGTTCAAGAAAGTGAAGGAAAGGCTAGAGGCCTTCATAAAATAAATAGAACATAGTGACATGCTCACACTCAAGGCTACCTCTGTAGAGATTAATAGTGTTATTTAGTAAATCAAGATCATAATTTGGTGCTACAAGGACTTTGAAGTAGAACTACAAAAGAGTACACTTGAGTTTTACATAGTTAAGGTTCTAGAAGTATAGTTTGAGGGCCGACTAGAATTTTTATATGGGGTAATATTGGACCCCTTTTTGAGATAATTAATGGACCTACACCACCTTAGTAAACACCTAGGATTGAGGCAATCATTATGAGGGTAATCCTTATGTTCTCACATTATAGGATCATAATACAAATTAATACATTTTTGACACTCAGATTATAGGATCATAATATAAATTAATACATTTTTTAATACACAATACATTATCATGAACAAGTTTTAAATAGATTAATTTACAAATGGGATCTATGTATAATTATATGTTCTACATTTATCAATGGGGGCATGATACAAATTCATGCATTCTATGTTATTTTTAAATTTTAAATACTATTTTCTAGTTGTAAACCATAGATAAGCATGTATGTATTCCATTCTCTTTCGATCATGCATTTAGGAACAAATTTGAAATTGATCTACAAGACATTCACATAGGTTGATTCAGTAAAGGGCATAATGCAAAGCTTAGAGGTTTAGTGCACACTAGCCTTATGTTTATGAATCGATTTTGGATTTCAAATCACTTCATTTCATGGGGTTAAAAATACTAACTGAGTTAAATTTATATTGAATGGCTATTATTATTCTTACAAAACTAAAAATTCAAATTTGGTATTGATCACCCTTAAACTATCCAATTCTTTAGTTAAGGAACTAAATTCTCCAAGTGTTTCATGGGAATCAACAATTATGCAATGTTTCAAGGAAGTGTCATCTCCAAGAAAAAGTTACGAAATCAAAACATTGGTTTCACACATATAACTGTATTACTCCTTCGCTCTCTTTTCAAATCTAAATATCTCGATGTTCATGTATTTTAAAATTTATAAATTCAAACATTTTCAAAATTGAAGTTTAAGTTTTTTCAAATTTTAGTTTTCAAAAAAAACAAAATAACTACTTTGTGTTTTTTATAGTTTGTTAAACTACATTCCAAAGATCAAAGTTATAAAAAAAATCTTAATAGGAGAACTATGAAGGATTTAATTATTTATTTAGAGCATTGGATATATAGAAAATGAATAGTTATCATGGGTGTGATTAAGATCAACATAACCCAGTTTTATTCCACCTTTTTCTATTTACATGTTTTCAATAGTTACAAGACATATTAGGGTTTTAACCTTGGAATGGGTTTTTTTAGGTCTTCCACACACTTTCAAAATTTAAATTTGTGGATAGAAGCCTAATTCAACTTGTTAAAACTAATCATGCCCTAAGTTCTTTATTTTAAAAAAAATTAAGATTGACCATTTCAGGGTAGAAATGGTAGTCAATATTGACTCTAATTGAATGTTCCTAACCTTCATCACTTATAGTCATAAATTCTGGGTACTTGGAGAGTATGTTCATGTCTTCTTAATTTATTTATGTATCAGTCAACATAGTTAGATCTGAGGTAGAAACAACTATGTCTTGTCATTTCATTTCATTGTTAGTATTCTTTTAATCGATTGCACTTTGTTGATTTCAATATTTTGAATGTATTATATTTGTCAAAATATCATTTATAACACTCTCCTTTATTATATTCAATGTATATTAATTAGGATTACTTCACATTTTACAATATTAAAAGTTGTTATATGTGTGTAAGTTGTGCTAATAGCTCATCTATAAATTAAGATAGAGTACAAGAACATGAGAGATATTGATTGAATACTCCTTTGTAAGAGTTCAATACTATAAATATATCTCTATCATTTGAATAAAATTGATGAATTATTTTCTAGTGTGAAAATATCATAATTATTTTTATTCGCATGTGTTATTCATTGTCTATTCTTTGACAAAAAAATGTTTTTTAGTATTAGAGCAAGAGTAAAAAAGAGTCTTTGATAGAATATTTAAAGTATTATTTATTTTCCATGGGCACAATTATCATTACTATTTTTGACTCATTTAATGTGAATACCCATTTTTTATTTTATGTGTAGATAAGATTAGCTAAAATTAATTTTCTTATATGTTTTTTAAAGTAGAATAAAATTATATGTATTCATCTGAGAGATACAAGTAAAAGTATTGGGTGAAGAAATTTTAGAATTATTAAAACCATTATTAAGTAAAAAAATTATAATGTACGGATAGGGTTTCCTCCATACTTGCCATTGAGTTGGCCCTTATTTTTTTGCCTTCCTAGACTTGTGTCATACCACAACTTTAGTCACCTATGAGACTTAAATTTATTATCATTTTAATGTTTCTCACCTATGGGTGAGGCCAAACTTTATAATGATTTATCCTCCCTCTATCTCAATTGTTTTAGTCATGGAGAAGAATGATAGAGAATCAAACAATGGCCCCTTTTAAGTGCCTAAGGAAGTTTGTCCTAAAGGTATATCATGAGGTAATGCTTTAGAACCTAGTGTTATATTACCTATTCCTAAATTAAATTTTGCATGTCAATGGTTAGAACAATTCCTTTAAATATGCTATTTTGTTGGAAGAATCCCCTCCAAAAGTATGATTCGGTCTTGGGTTCAAACCCACTAGGTATCTCATAACATTAAGTTAGAGGGCATCTAAAACATGACTAAAGGATTTTTTCTATTTCACTTCTCTGACCTTTCCCATGTAGGAGGTATACTCTATAGGTTAGCCACTTGATACCTCAGGAACTCACTTATGGTTCTCTCCCCTCGGACATGAGACTTTGTGGTCTCAGAGAACATCACTCTTAAAGTCCCAGTTTGGGTTGAATTTTTAGGTCTCCCTCTACCCTGTTGGCACTTTATTCACCAAATAACATCATCCATAGGCTGGGTGGTTTGTCATGAACAAAACTAGTTCTACTCAGCTAAACTACAAAAATGGGTCTGTGTAGAAATTAAATTATCTTGGGACCTCAAGGAGTTTGTGTAAATCTAAGTCAACAATGTGAAGCACTCTTAGTGATTCATGTATATCAATTTTTATAGCACTTAATTTCACTTCTAGGACATAAACCATAAGATATGGGATCATCTTCTTCAATTGGCTCATAATAATACATCCAATCACTCATCTACTCCCCCCAAACCCTCTCCTAAAGCTATCAAGAAAACAAACGAAAAGGATGGACAAAAAAAGGGAAGAATACACGGGCCAAAAATGAAAACATAGCTATTAATCCCAAAGGAGGCAAGCCATCTTCAAGTAATGGTGCATAGGATCAAGCTCCTATTGAGAAAGAGACCTCTCTAGCTGAAGCACTAAAATTGGTAGAAAAGATGAGGGTTTTAAACATGCCTCTAGCTACTAACATATTATCCAAAGGTTTTGAGGCCTCTATGCCCAATTCTTCAAGTTTTTTAGACTCAGAGCCAGCCAGTTTTCCACTTCCTACTCGATAGGAAACACCCAAACATTCTTATATCCCTCAAAGGAGTGACAACGTGGAGGAGTGAAGTGAACTATGAATTAATTTTCATATAATATTTGGGGTCTCAAAGATCCAAAAATCTAGTTTGTTATGCATGATTTTAGAATCAAGTTTGTCGAGATGAACATTCTTTGTCTATAATAAGTCAAGGTGGTAGATTTATTATTCACAATTGTCAGTAACTCCATCTAGCATGATAGTATCATTATTCATATTAACCATATTGTAGGATGTGCAGGGGTGATCACTTTCATTTCTCTAATGTGGTGGTAACATTTAGTACAATATAGTGTGGACCTCACCAACTAGTTACTATGGACTCTTTTTAGTATTTAAAGCCACTCTTTTGGATTTATTAATACTTATACCTCAAATTATTCCTTAGAGAATACCCATTTATGGTAGTGGATATAAGATGATCTCCTTGATACCCATTGGATATTATGTGGTGACTTTAATACGGTGTCATCTCTTGAGGAAAAATTGGGCCGCTTCCCTATAAGGTAGGAAATTGGTGAAAGGGAGGTGTGGTTTTACATGTACACTAAATGGGGATTTTATAACCTTGATTTAACTTTCTATCTTATAGATGGAGTTTGGTACAACTAGAGTAATTTTAGGGAAGGCCCCACTCAGAGTCTAAAGTGTCTAGATAGGGAAATGATGTCTATCGAATCATACATCTCTTTTGATAATGATATTTTTCCTCTAGTTCAAGTGTTATCAGATTTTGGGCTTTTTGATCACTCCTCAATTCAATTCCAAGAGACATGGTAGTTCATGAAACCCAAAGTACACATAACATAATTATTCCTTAACACCTCCTTCCTCAAGCATGACCCATAGTGGCATACATTAAGAGAGATTAGAATTTAGATCCATGTCCTTTCCTAGAATATAGTTAGATTATTTTGTGAGATGATGCCATTAGAAGGACCTCTCACTTTTTTTAGATCTATGGCTGCCAACTTGCCAAAATTTAAAGACATTCCTACTCTGCTACTTCTTCTAAGTTGAGTTGTGTGGCTCTAGCCATAAAAAGATATCCCTTTAATGACATCTTTCAAGTGAGAGTTACATCCTTAGTGTTTTTCACTTTTATTAAAGATAACTAAAATTCTCAAGGATCACAAGTCAAAGTCAAGCATCATTGGCTTAAGATAGGGGATAAAGCTTCTAAGGAGTTCTTCAAAATGTTGTGAGATAAGAACTCAGAACAACATATACAAGTCATTTTTTAGGTTGGCAATAAACTCACAGAGACTCCACTAATAATTCAAGATTTGATATGCCAATATCAACAAGTATTCAAAGCTCAAGTCTTTGACTGAGTGTGAAAAAGCCCTTCAGTAATGCCTTGAAAACTCACTCCTACCCAATGGGTGGTTTGCAACAAGCCCCTCTCTATCGACAACTTGGATGAAGTAGTGTCTCATATGGATAATGACAAAGCTTCTAACATTGATGGGTTATCATTCAAATTCTATAAAACATTTTGGGACCTTGTGGGCAGTGACTTACATAAGGTTTATCAAGAAGTATTTCACTCACATTCTCTGGGTAAGAATATAAATAAAGGAAATATTAAATTCATACCCAAGTAGGGCGATCTTGAGTTGATATAAAACTAGCAGCCCATCACCGTCCTGAATGTTTGATATAAAATCATTGCCAAGGCTTGGAAAATTTAGCTACATAATATAATGCCTCTTGTTATGCATCCAGAATAAACTAGTTTCATTATAAGCCGTTATATTTTGGATAATATCATTCTTATCTGGGAAGGGATGGATTGGGTCAAATGGTCTAAGCAATAGGCTATGTTCATCAAAATTGAATTTAAAAAAGGTTATAATCACATTGAAATTCCATTTATTCTATCCACGCTTTGAGCTTTGGTCTTCAGGCCCATCTTCATCCAAACCATCCAAATGCTTTTCTTAGATGCCTCGACTATCCTCTCCATTAATAGAGTCACCTCTAATAAATTTGGATTATTTCATTTTATTCATCCAGGGTACCCACTGGATTTCACCTTATATGTTCTTATAACTGAGGGTTTTGGATATCTCCTTAGTGATGGCCAAGCTAGGGGCCTTGTTAAGGGAATATATCTCCCTCCTAATGCTATGAACCCACATGAATATATGCAACTATTCAATGGCCATTTTACCGATGTCTCCTTCCTTACTCTCATTGAGGATAAAAACAATGTGGAAAATGCCTTACAGTGGCTCAACACCTTTTACCTGGCATCTAGATCTAACATCAAATTGCAAAACCCTCATTTTTATAGACATTCTTACCTCCCTTCACCAACATGGGCTACTAAATTCGGTTGTAAGTGGATCCAACATGATGAAATCTTTAAATTTCTTTGCATCCCCTTTATTTTTGATGCCTCACCACCTTTGTTGTGGTATTATGTTGTTCATAAAGCTGTTAAGAAACTAGAATACTAGGTGACCAAGGCTCTTTCATTAGCAAGAAAATTTCAAATTTACTAAAATATTATTTCATCCACCCATGTGTACTACTCATCATGTTGGGTGCCTTCTAAAAAATCTTACCAAAAGTTGGTGAAATTACTCAAAGATTTCCTTTGGACCAATTCCCTGCAAGGTAAAAGATTCTACAGGGTGGCCTGAGAATATTGTTGCCTTATGCATGATGTTGTATAGATGGGTCTCATCAACATAGCTCAGTAAGGAACTACCTTATGTGCCAAATGGATTGTGTAGGCCAGTGAGGGCCAAGAAGCTTAGAAGGTGTTCTTTAGACATTATATCTCCTTAGGCTTACCTAAGGGTAAAAAGGCTTGGAAAGGGTTCGTATTTCTCAAAATAATTTTCATTCAATCTCCTATCTAAATCATAGGTTCCTCTGTGACCAGAGGCATATGGAAGTCCTGGGAAAAATTTAAACCATGGGTGCTCTAGAATGGCTCCAATTTTTGGATTGGTCTATCTACTAACTTCCATTCTCTCTAGTGGTCTCTTATTTTCTCTCATAATGAAATGCCCCTGGTAGAAGTCACTTGGGTCAATGGTCTCAAGATTTACCACAAAGGAATTCTTACCATCCAAGATATATTATATAGGTGCTTTCGCTTGTGACTATCTTAGGAGGAGGTGAAAGGTAAATTTTGATTAACCAATGCAAACTAGGAGTCCTACCAAGAGATCCCCAATGCTATCCCAACTTTCATGCTCCATAAAATATTCATCCTTTCCACTCATTATAGTGGAAGGATTGGAAATGGTATGTCAAGACCCCTTTTTATAATTACACTCCTCATCTTGGATATGCATGGCTCACCCCCCACTTACCCATGGTGCACCTTAACACTCGCTGGAAGATACATTCATCTGTTATAACATGGAGATTTCACATTAGCAATATTTAGGGGACATGTGTGGAGCCCAAACTTACTCATTTTACTTGGTGTATATTGCATCAAGGCTTACCTATTGACAAAAGACTCATCCAACTTGGAGTCCACCTACCTACTTGTCCCTTCTATGGCCACCTTGAGATGATTTCTCATCTCTTTTGGTACTACTCTAAAGTTTAAAAGTTTTGTACTTGGATCCATGATGTTTTTAATCCTTTCCAGCCCAAATTCTACTTTTCACATCATATCCTCTTTGGAAACAAAACTATGATGCCCTTTAAATACACATAAGTCTGACATACTTTTAGAGTGGAGATTCTCTTCTAGATTTGTAAGGAAAGAAATAATTTTGTGTTTAATCATGATTATGTTGATTGTAATCTTTCTGCCTCGCACAAATATTCTATCATCTCCAATGTTCTTTTGTAGATTCAAGTCCAAGACAATAAAGTTGTTGTGGAACTTGGGCATCTTCAAGATCTCTTCTCCCATTGGGGAGATGCTACTTGTGCTATTGCTCAAGTTCTGCCTTCTCCACCCATGATCTTAGATTGGATGATAGAGTGTCTTAGCCACCTCATGGTGGCCATCACCGTAGTCATTCTACCACTACTCTCACAATAACACCCTCCACCAACATGTTTCCCCTAATGGGCAGCAACGAGAGTGGTAACCACGGCCTCCTTCCCTTGTTGGGTAGGATGGCTAGGGCGCTCCTCCTCCTTCACACCCAGATGCTTGAGGGATACCACTTGGATGCTAAATGGATGTGTTGGATAAGCTCTCCAGGCTTTCTTTGGACATTTTACCTACTCAAACATAAGCAAAAGATGATACAGACATGGACACTACCCAAGTTACTAGTTGGGAGCCTATTCCAAATGACAATGACTTACCAAGCTTGGGCTGGGGTCCTAATAATATGGATCCTATACCTTCTGGACTTGTCCTTGTTGCATAAAAGTTAGCTTTTTTAATGACTTTGTGACTTTTTTCTAGGCTTTTCCTAGATTATAATACTTTTGATTTTACTCCTAGACTCTACCTAGTGTGACGTGGAGTGCTTTCATACCACCTTTACTTTTTTGTGAATTATTTGTATATTTCTATTATATTAATATATTGATATATTCATTAAAAAAAACATCTTGACATCATAGTTACGATCAAATGGTTAATCCATATGTGAAAAAAAAATATGTTAAGAATGCTTGAGAGAAAATGTCTTTTAAAATTAAATAAACAATTCATTTCAACTAACAATAATATAATATAAGTAAATATAATAATATTAAATAATAATACTGTATAGTATCTAATTACATAAATTTAATATATAGTCTTAATATATATTATATAAATATATTTAAATATTATAATTATACATCAATTGCACACATTAGCAAAAAGATGATTTGGGGTCTCCTTATTTCTCCTAGATAGCTGGTTTTTTTCTCCTTTAACAATCTTGGTCTTTAACGCTGAGGAGCACCAACAAAAAATTACCATGCACTAACACTCGATCGATTTTTTTGAATTACGAAGAAATACTTGTATAAGATTCAACTCCTAAAAAGACAATAAGCTTAACTAGCACACTCCAACTCTCGACTAGTCGAGAATGTCGCCGGTAAAAAGTTACTCAACAAGCTTAACTTATGGTATTGTCCATGCCATGGTTAGAACAAAGCAATTAGTCATAAGTCATGGTTAGGCATAAGCACTGGTTAGAATATAGCAGGAAAAATGAGTGGGAGTTTTGAAATGGTTGACCTTATCATTGATCAGCCCGCACCTAAGCTCATCACTTTTACCTTATTTTTGTTTTATTCATTCGTTGCATGTGCCGAAAGGCATTGTGTAGAAATTTTTAGGGCATTATTCCATTCGGTAAATTTTGCACCTAAATAATGCAATGTTTTGATTTTTTTTCTTTAAGCAGAAATGTGATTGACTGCATTATATAAATGCTATGACAAAATTGCATTCGAGTAATTCACACATAAACATCACTCAACTTGTCTGTGTCTGCATGTACCCCAAATTGATTGAATTTTGGTTTTGTATGTCTTATAAACAAATATATTGATTGGGTTTCCATATAGTTTGTAGATATTTTCAAAAATATCTACAACTTGTAGGGAGGATTAAGTCAACAAATGAGAGATTGGAACTGGAAGTGTCATGCATCAGTACTTTAATAAGTGCAGTAAGGTCCTTGTCTCAACTTGGTTTTGCACAATAATGGTTTTATTTTTCCCACTTTATAAATTATTTTACACAGCAAAATTTGCACCTAAATAATGGATTTTTTTTGGGAATATACACGTAGTTTACAAGTTGTTCTTCTCATAAAAAACTCATACTCAATCCTCCTTTTCAAAGGAAATAGATTTGTATTGCTCAAACACATAATATCCTTTAATTAATGGTCATTTTAAAGCACAAACAAAAGCAAAGTTCAATGTTATCTTATTAAAATGGCAAGGCATACAACCCTGCATAAAAGATAATGGTGCATATGACCCTCCATAAAACTGAATCCCTAACTTATTTAGGACAGATTCATTCATATTTTTCATCATAAAATTTCAAGTGATCATTGAATAAGTTTAACAAGTTAAGAAATCCCATAGTTTATTATAAATGTGAAAAAAATTCAATCCATACCATCGTTCAAGTATCCATCCTGCTTTCTTCTCAGTTTGAAGATACCATGGAACATTCCATATTTTATTGAGTTCATCGGGGTTTCGAAAGAGAAAATAATTTTCAAGATTCAATCATAATTATGTACCTATTGCTACAATTTAACATTTTATATGAAGATTGTGTACATTTTATTTAAGATTCATTCAAAATGTGGTACCTACCTGATCTTTCTGTAATAGAGTTTCCCGCTCTTGTTTTTTCACCAATTATTTACTATCAGCAAAATGTAGTGCAAGAAGATAATTCAAATCCCTCAACCAAATAACCTAACTATCAAATATAATCACAATGTCAA
This sequence comes from Torreya grandis, assembly GCA_037957365.1. Classification (NCBI taxonomy): domain Eukaryota; kingdom Viridiplantae; phylum Streptophyta; class Pinopsida; order Cupressales; family Taxaceae; genus Torreya; species Torreya grandis. The sequence goes on along the minus strand of JARHVA010002013.1, from coordinate 1,534,829 downwards.
ATTAGATAATCAACATGCCATAGAAATCTAAGATAATGCACTATGGAAGAAATTAAAAATATATTTTTAAAATATATCTATTTCAAAAAAAATTATTTAATACAATGGCTTAGTCTACTAATTCATCTCTTTATTCCTACATATCATTGTGCATAGTGATATATTATGACTAAGTTGACACATAAAATAAAATCTCCACCTGGTTTATTGATGCATTATAGATTCTAATTAGAACACATAAATGAAACTTATAACTCTTTCTAATGTTTTTCTATGCAAAATTTATAAAATGATTCAAATAAATTATCTATCTTTACGTTAGATATGTGATAACAAAATTAAAATCTTTGGCACCTTTTTGAATCCTTTTGTAGTGTAGTTTATAGTAAGGGATGAGTGGGCCACTAATATAAACCTTTGAGGTTAGGTATTCCTATTACTAACACAAGATGATGTTGAACTACTATGGTGTTGAGGTAACTGCTAAGTTAATCCCTCAAATTACTCTTTAATTCTTCAAATGTGTGGGTTAACCTACCACTCTACAACAAATAACTGTGAAAACATAAACCATATCAAGTGTAATTTATAAAGATATCTTCTGATATACAATCTCTATATTAGGGGTTATATTGTAATTATTGATGATAATTGTATATTAAAATTGTTATACAAATTTGTGGAGAGATTTCAAATAAATGGGACAAGTTAAATTTTGACATTTTATTTTATTTTATACAAAATATATGATCGGGATAGATGTGTAACATGAATACCCATGAGGCTTATGGTGTTGATATCAATCACATATATAATACCCTCTTCCCATTTATTTTAAATCAACTTATTTTTTTTGTAGGGAATAGGTATTGATATCAATCATGTGCCTCTTAATACATTTTCCATCAAGGCATGTTACATTTTGATATTCTTAAATGCATAAGAGATTTATAAAAATCTTATATAAATCAACTTCGACAAAACCATTGAAACTATTATAAAAAAGTTCATCACTACTTTTTTCATTATCTTTAAATAGAAGATGGACTTATTAAAATCCCAAATACACCATTCTTCCTTTTGGATTGAGATTTGTTTTGGGGCAATCACTAGTATGATGTCATTAGCATTTCATGAAGTCAAAACAATTATTCCACACATCAATGTATTTGTAAAATTTGTAATAAATAACCAAAATAAATGGACCACTATGTATATATGTTTCTAGTTTATTATGACATTCATGAAAAGGTTTCCTACATCTTTTGAGCAAATCATTGCTCTATATAATATCTTATTCATTATGAAGGTCAAAGATGTGTAGCTCTATTCATTAGAGATATAACCCAACATAGAGTTGGCCTCCTTAAAATTCACGAACACAAATCTTTATTTCATTATTTAGATTTAGACTCTTTTCTCTAATATCAATTTTAGCGGCATAAACATACCCATTAATCTACTTAACAATCATAAGTTGTTAGGAGAGAGATCTTAGAAACTTAACTCTTCTATTTTATGTTGAATATCCCCTTTTTCTTTTGAAATGTCATATTTGAAATGTAATTTTGAATGAATTCCTTTTATCCTACATTATGGTTGCTAATGTACAATATTACATATTCATATTCTTAACACATAACAACAACAATATGACAATGATAAAACAAAATCAACATTTATGATCATATCAATTCTAATAGTTAGTTTATATAATTTATAAATTATATGATTTCCAATCGATGACCCATCTCTCCATTTATATTTTTTTGTTATTTTAGACACCTAATTCAAGTATAAGACCCTTTTACATTAGGTATGTTTCATGTTTTATCACATATGGTCTATGTGTATATGTTTAGATATTTTTAGTAGACTTTCTTTTTTTTGGGCCTTATGTCATCATCCCCTAACTCAAGTCTTCCTCATAACTTAAATTTGTGTGAACACTATTTTCATGTAATAATATATCCATTAGATGAAAACTGTATTAAAACCTAAATAGTAACTATTCATTTTCCTTTCTATAACTTTGAATGCTCTCAAAATGTCCAAAATATTCTTTTACTATATTTTCCTTGATTAGCACTTTTGCCTATCCCCTTAATTTACGAGTATTGTGTGCCTTGATTTTCCCCTTTTAATGTCTTTTAAGTTCAACCCAAGTTTATATATACCCTTGAGGAGTGTGCATCCACATGCATGTGTACGCACACACATAACGCTTGGTCATTTCATCATTTATATTCTCATCAAACCCTATTATAAGCATTATCTCTTATGATTATATTATCATGTGTTTTAAAGAGGTCTTGACATTGGATCAAAGGAGTTATACATTGATTTAATTTTTCCCTTATATATATTTCCAAGTGCTTATATCAAATTAAGGTTATATTAAGAGCATGTAGCTGCATTGAATTATCTAGGATATGAGGTGAAGCCCTTTATCTAATGGTTGAGATTCCAATCACATGTATGTTATGGATCCATCTCAGTGTAGACGCCCGTAAAATACTTGTAAACTAATAGTGTTAAATGTTAATCTAATATTTGTCATATTGGTGGTTTGTGTGTTTGTTTGCAAGATGTCATTATTTTCACAAACCCTCTCCAGTTGGCATTACAATCTCTCATGGAATTTCCTAATCCAACTCATAAATGTAACAATAAGAGTCTTAGATCAAGTTGTAGATGAATTGAATGAAATTTTTAGTCAGCCACCACCTTCTTGGGCTACTCATGCAAATCACTTTGCCAGGATTTGGTGGAATATTAATAATACTTTTACTTTGGAGTTGTTAAAAGGTAATTAGTCACATTGACAAATGGAAACACTTTAATTAGTTTTTATGTCTATTCTCTTATCTAAATTTATTATTCTATATCATGAAATATTATTGAATCCCATGATGAAAAGTTGGTTTGACATGTGCTTTGATATAAATAGTTATGCGACATTTTTTCCAGAAACATTCTTTCATACATATCACCTTGTGATTAAATTTAAACTTTCAACATGGGATGGTCTTCATGATAATTATGTTCAATTATAGAATTATCTAGATTCAAATTTTGAATTAGATCCTAAACATGTGTTGGATGAACTTACATACTAAGAAATAATGTAGCAAAGAAGTCAATTTTCAATGCCATCATAAGAATATGAGGATAATATAAATTCCCATGATCATGATGGGTGATACTCGGATTAGTTGTAAACAATTAACATTGGATAGTGGTATAATTTTGTACATGTAATGAAGAAGAATCTTTTTGATCATGATAACTTTTTGTATAATTTTGTATATGTAATGAAGAAGAAGTTTTCATTTAGTTTCATAATTATGTTTTGTCTTCTCATGGGCCTCCCTAAATTTAGTGGCCAAAAATTGTGGTCTAATACATGGGAATTATGGTAGTGGTGGTTAATGAGGAAATCATTTAAATAAAATTTGTAGCTTATTTTTCTACACTAAAGCTCTAATAACTCAATATGGCTTATGCCCTAACCTTATTTTGGGTGATAAGGCGACCTACCATTGCAATTAAATGGGATAAATTGCATCCCATATGGGCTCATATAATTTATAATGAACACATGTCATACAATTTTTTCTTCTGTTGCCTACTAACATTTTCTTTCACACACTATCCATAACTTATTAGTATATCCATGCCTCTAATTGAATACATCAAATGATTAGTTGATGGACAATGATAATATCAAATGGGATTCTTAGTAATTTCTCTTTTTTAATCCTATCTTGATTCTATGGGATTAGTAGTAAATTCCCTACTCTTTAATCCTTGTCTTCATTTTATGTGCTTCCTTGTAATTTTTATTATTTTAACACTTTTTTCAACCTATGGGATCCATATTAAAATCACATTCCTGAGCCTGACCCATATGCATGTAGTTAGTGTATGCCACTTAAGATCATCTAGAAATGCAACTACCTCAGGCCTGTACTATTTTATCCATTTCTAGGTTTTGACGAATTTATTTTCATATGTTTTATGAAGGGTTTTATATTTATTTCAATTAAATTTTCTCCTTATAGGCTAAAATAGATGGCAAAAAGGTGGGAAGAAATAATGTGCCTTGAAATGCAAAAGCCATGTGAGGGTCCATTTGATTTTAGTTGTATGAAGTGGGCTAATTTTCATGTCATCAATAAGTAACACTTGTGGGTTACCTAGGTTGAGCAGGAAAGGGTTGATGACTTCATCTATTTAAGAATCAAGAAGGGTATTGATCCCTAAAAATTTTCATGTTTCACATCGTAAGAGTTATTGAGATTTTTTTGGAAAGGATAATCACCACAGTCTCTAAATATGTCATGTGAGTCACCTAACACTATACATTTGAAGTTGGTGCTTGTTTATATACTATTATGTTTCATTTATTTACATTTTATTTTCATCTTATATGACTATCTATTTATTCACCACAATCATGCAGGTACTGTTTCACATCGTAAGAGTTATTGAGATTTTTTTGGAAAGGATAATCACCATAGTGTCTAAATATGTCATATGAGTCACCTAACACTATAGAGTTGAAGTTGGTGCTTGTTTATATATTATTATGTTTCATTTATTTATATTTTATTTTCATCTTGCATGACTATCTATTTATTTACCACAATCAGCAGGTACTGGAATTCATATGGCCTTGATGAATTTTGAGAAATTGATTCGATGTCCAAACATAAGTCTTTAATACCTAAGTTGGGAAAGGGTAGTTGGTCTGGTCGAAGGCATAAAAGGTGAAATTTTCATTATCAGTTTAGCACATGATGCATGGCATGTAGACCTGATCATGTGTTTCTCACATACAATAAAGTAGAACACATGGATAATGAGCACAACTATTACCATGACCAATAATATGAATAGTTCAAGGGAAAGAAATGTTTTTTTCTCCTCACATCAGGCCCTAACTCAATGAATGGGTTTGTAGGCTACTATTATTGGGAGTGTTTTCTGATGTCATCCACCTTAAATACCTAGAGATGGTGCATGAGAAAATTGTATTATTTAGTGGTGAAATAGAGCAGGATGATTTCTTGAGCAAAGATGACATAGACAACAAAGAGTAATTCATTAAGGAGGCAAAATATGTGTATAATGTTGATGATGAAACAAGTTTTCAAGAGTGAACACTTTCTAATCTTGAAAAGTGGTTTTTCTATCAGGGATACAACATAAGAGAGCATGATGGGGATGGGTAAATTCCCTTCATATTGGGCATCCAACTCCCACAATAGCTGAAATGGTTTTTGATATTTGGAAATCATATCTTATTAGTGATGGATGCAACATTTGGGATGAATGCATTTAAGGTATTGTGCCAATTTTTGTAAGTGTAGCTGATAATATTAGTTGTTTTGATGTTTGTAATAATAATAGTTATTATAATGTTTTTATTTTTTTTATTTATAGTTCCAATTATACACACTATTGGTGTTTGATTCCAAACATGAAGGTGTGCCCCTTGCACGGGACATTATATATTGGTAATGTACTATCAATATAAGATAATGGATGTAAATTCTCTTTCAAAGATTGCATTTGAACGACATTAAATGGATAATCAATGCCTTCATGGTTGACAATGCCAATGTAGAGATAAAAGATATTACATACACCATCATTATTCCTCCATGCATTATATACTTCATATTTATATTTTCATAGACACAATTCCCAACTTATTTTAGCTATGCAAAACTATTATGTTATTCAGGGAGACATTCGACTATGAGGTTTACATGTGTATTTGGCATGTTTATTATGCATTATTAAATAATTTGATAGTAAATGTGAAAGATAATGTCAAATGTGCAGAGTAGGGTGATATTGAATCCACAACACCTAATGCCTCATCCATTCCAAAAAGTGTAAAATGGGCATGAAACATTCCCATGTAGATAGAGATACTTCATAAAAAGATATGAATAAACATAAATATTAAAGCATGTCACAAGAGATGACACATTTTCCAACCCACAATAATCCAAAATGATAAGTCTAGGATGACGAGTTTAATAGGGCAATGAAATGAGATACGGTGGACATAATAGAGATCATGCATCCTGATTACTTCCCTTTATAGGTTTTAGTGATATAAAAACAACAATATATTCATGTAATAACAATAAATGCATGCAATTAAAAATAAATACCTTTTTTAAAAGGTGAATAGTTCTTTTAGACTACCTACGCGTTGTAACATATTGCATAAATGTATTGTCTCTTAAAGGATGTTTTGAATAATATTTGAGCCCTACCCCAAAGAATGTGGTAAAGTTAGACATTATTTTAAACATAAATTGAATTTATAAATATTATATAAATAAATTATGTTACTAAAATTATATAAATGAAGAATGCAATAGTTCTGAGGTTTATTTCATTCGTTAGTAGATTTAGTACCTTGTTCATGCTTAGAAGAGTCTCTTTAGTCCTATTTTTACAACTACTTTTTACATCAACTAAGTTTTGACAACTAATTTTGCAATGGTGGTCATCCTTTATCCCTTAGTTGGAATATTATTTTTACCCAAGCTCTCTATGATTCCCTTGTCTCACCATGTAAAGAGAGTACCCCTTAGGGGACTAGGATGAACTAAGATGATCAAATTCAAGAAAATATTACCCATTAGAGGATCAATAAATAATATAATCAATTCTAAAAAATAATAATATAATATACATCACCAACCACTCTTGTGGTAACATAGCCGTTACCGTTATGAGAGTGTCTATACAAATGGAATAAAATATGTGTCTCAGACTAGCAACTAAAAATCATAAATAAGCTACAATAATCAAACAAAATTGTATTTTGGGATCATCAATTTAACCTTGTGTCCATATAGTAGAGTAAATTATTGAGTTGAGAAAATTCCTATAGGGTATGTAAACTATGTCATCAGATGTTCTCCAAGTCTCTTCATCACATTTTCCCATGTTGGATATAACCCAAATGCACCATATATATATAAATATTTGGATATGTGTATATTACAAAATTTGAATTGTATCCTACAAATATTTAGTAAAAAAATGAAAAATATAAAAAAATAAAAATAAACCACTAATTCATTATGAAGAGCCGAATCACCTTTTTTCTTAACACACACTACTCTTCATTGAAATTTCTTTAAATAGAATTTTGGCATTGTGTTTGTCATTTTGAAGGGATTTATAAGTTTTTCTAAGCCAATCCTTCTCCATAAGAAAACACTTTTATTATGGATTATTCCATGAGGATAGCTACTCAAGATGATAAAATACAAGACAAAAATTTTGTGCTAACTTGTACTTGCACGTAAAGCACATAATTTCATGTTATATTTGTATACAAAAATCAATATCTTAAGTTATAAAATGCTTCAAAGTATCAAATCCACTTCCTTAGGATTGCTTGCATCACCTTCACCTTTCTAAATAGGCTGGATTCTTTGTTTTATCCATTTCTTACATGAAACTATAGAAACTTAGGTGATTATCTATACACAATAGGGTACACACCATTATGAGAGGCTTTCCATGTTTATATCTCATTAAAATGTCTTATTAACCCTACCTAAGTTATAACCTAAGGTTTACCCACCTTTTATATCCTAGAAATCAAACTACATATGAGTCATTCATCTCCAATAATCCCTTACACCTTGTTTTGTCTATTGATTGTGCTTAACCTTATGATGTACAAGTCTGTAACTACCAAATAGATCATTTTCTTCCTTTAAAACCTCTTATAATGCATCCAATGGGTTCATAATCTCATTTGTGATTATGATCATCTCTTCAAACCATCCATTCAATGTTCAGATGGCCAAGACAAGAATCAAAGATTTATCTTCCTTACAACACCTCAAGACAGAGTACACCCTATTATAGGTGTTGTAACCTAACTCTCTTCAAATTATATCTTCTACTATTTTAAGGCTTTACCAAATATTCCTTTATATTCCAACACAATAAATATTCATTATGATGGTGTTCATTATTTCCTCCAATGTTATTCTCCACATTGAAATGGTTTTCCCTTATCTAAGATTATGTTCAAGGTCCTTTAATTGTAAACAAGATATGTATTTCACTAACCTCTGCACTTTATCATACCACCATTTCAGTAGGGATTCCATTCACCCAAGTATATTTTCAATAACATGTAAACTTGTTCACCCAAGTTTCCTTTCTCATAGGTTTCTTGCATTTGGAATCATCTTACTCAATTACTCAAGTATCACAATGATCTTCACAATGAATCTTACATTTTAGTTTCAATTAAAATAGATTTTAAAAATCTTACTTTCTTGACTATAATCACAATCCTACCACCCATGTAGATTTACACAAAATCCAAGCGCACATATATTGCCTTGAAGACTCACTAAATAGTATACATATATATAAAGAATAATCCATTTGCAATGAAGAATGAACATCACCATTAACACTTATTTTCATTTATGAGGTTAAAAATCATGAAAAAATAGTCCATCAAAGCTAGAATATGTAAAGAGGGTAAATGTGGGTATGACTGTGTTAAATATTTCCAAGAATCCAATATGCACTCTTGAGGTTATTAGCACTTTCCCAAAGTTACTCTCAGGATCGTAGTCTCTTATAAATGTTGATAACACACAAATTTGTTAATGTATTTATCCCTTATCACACAACAGGGTACTTGTAGGTGTGATGTAGAGCTTGCACAAGTTTATCTCCTTTGTTATCCTTGATCAATGGAAAACATACCATGTTACATATAAGGAAACTAATCACCATGAAATATAAATGGATTGCTATATTTTTTAGAGACAATAATATCTTCACATTGATCATAATATCCTTTAATAACTCAATCTAACTTTTTATCACTGTTTCCAACATTTCCTTTTATACTCATGCAACTCTACCAATGCAATACTCCATCCTTTTACCCTTGTCTAAATGTAAATACACATGTATAAAAAAATTAAAAACTATTATGACTCATCAATGTGATATTATCCTTTAGACTATTGTAACACAACTATGTGTCAAATTTCAAGACCTATCTCACTCTATAGGTCCACTTTCCTTCTTGTAGCTTTCCAAATTGGGCATCTTTTAGCCCTTTCCAAACTCCACTTGATATAAATATATAAAAAATGATCTTTATGGTATTTAATGTGTTTGATTCAGTTAAGGCATGTATAAATACATAAAATTACAAGTTTTGGTTAATTTTTAAGGCTTACTTTTCACACAATAATCAAAACTCTAGTTGTTAGGGTTTATGGAGACTGAAAAGGTTGCGTGTGGTTTAAATTCCATACCATGATCTAGAAATAGTTTCAAACCAAAATAATGGTTGTAAAATATCTATCTAGGCTCAATACTTTTTTTTATTTCAATAACCTTGGTCTCTTAACACTCAGATCAATCTCTAACAAGCAAAGTCAATCATTCTTGACTATGCTCTAATGGCATAAAATAGGGTAAGAAAGGGTTGAATAGGGTTTTAATAATTTTAATATTTATAATATTGTTTATAAATTTTATCAATTGTGTTCCCTTTTATAGCTACTATCGCATGCCTTTCTTAATCAGTTTAGAATCTAAAACAAGTTCCAAGATAAAGAATACAGTATACCAATTCAAGGTTTCTGGTCTATATGATATTAAAAAAAAGAACTCTAAGCACATAAAACATACCACATTTGACCTCATGAACATCACAATAAATTATCTTTATCAATTCATATACACTCCATCTCCACATTCACCATAGAAATCAATGAGGAAAATATTTAATAAGCACTTGCTCAAACTGTATGCTTTCATTCACTGTTTGACAGACCTACCTATCATCTCAAGGGTAATCCTATTACAATCCAACTATTTTTACTGACTCTAATTAGATATTATATTTGATAACAACAAATATCAAAATTCACATTAAAAACCACTCACCATATTGAAAATTCTAACAATCAAATTGCTTAATCTCAATCATGCAATATCAATACATTCATAAATTCCTTAACATACTCCTCTTATTCATAAAAATTTCTCTATTCCATGTCTATTATCTATCACATTTGAATTGATTTCACCAAGACAACATAAAAAATTTACTCTACCAAACTACTCCAATAAGCATAACTAAATCTCGGATCATTTCCACGTTGGGGTTCATTAACCCTTAATAGAGTCTTTCCAATATTCACATCTTTTTATGCCTATATCAAGCAAATAAAATTATTATAAAACATGATTTCACTTTTATATGAGATAACTTGAACTCCATACGTTGAATATGCTCCACTTTGTAACTTATAGGTATTTTAACAACAACATGGTTATATATTCATGTGTCAAGAGTTTCACAATGCTTCTATATGAATCAAACCTATTTTGTTTAGAGGATTACTTAAACATACCATTCCTTCATTGACTTAATTGACATGAAAAATAAATAAGTCTTATCCCTCTATACAAGATGACTATCAACCTAAACAAGGCTCTTACCAACCCTTTTCTCTACCATATCTTGTACTTGAAAGTCATTAATTTTTTGGAATCACTCAATTTTATTATAAAAAACACTTCACTCACTAACTATGGTTTGAACAGTTTCACAATATATACCCAAGAAACAAGTAACCCTTTCTCTCTTGATAGACATAAAGCAAGGCATAAGGTAGAATACCACAATTTAGCTTTCAAAATAGTTATTTGAATCCTTCAACCTATTATAAGTCATATGAAGGACCTATTTTGATATCATAATAGTGTTATTATGTTACTCAATACATTTGGATAGTGTTTTGATTTCACAAAATTCTTTATTCAATAATTTATATTCTCTTTATTCAATAATTAAGCAGAATGATAAACTAGAGTTTGTGATTTATTTTTGGAAATTATTGATAATTAATTATTGTAATTATGTGGTAGGTGGAATTAATTCTACATGGGGAGTGTTGTAGAAATACAAGATAAATTCCATTAATCTATATGGAATAAGTCAAATGTACTAGAGTAGCTTAATATAAAATGACAAACATTGCATGAAATCTCATGTGTGGTGGCCGAGGCCATCAATTAGAGGAGGCTTAGAGCCAAAACAAATTTAATGTAGCCTGATGTATTGAATTGGGTCAATGTTCTCTTCCACTACAATGTGGTGTATCGTACCTACCATGTTCCATTGGTGAATTATGATTAAACGACATTCATAGACATGCTCAACAATAATTTCTACGTACATTGGTCATATGAATAACCATAAGACAATGTTGTTTTACCTTATGCATGGGTGCTCATAGCTTTATTTTAGCATGTCTTAGGCCCTTATTGGATAAGTTTTCTCCAATGAATGTGTCTAATGGTCTGAATGTCTATGTGCATTCGTATAAAGTATAAAATATTATCATTGGTGCAAAACTACCTTTTATAGTACATTTCAAACTATATAGTGTTCAAAATTACCTATTTTAGGAATCTAATCTTTTTCTGACATAGCGATATGTTTCATTGTGGAAGAGATGCATAATCTCCCACACCACAGACTTTCCTCTCATATAATTAAGCTGGAGTATTTGAAGAATGGAACCTTTGTTTTTTACACGCATGTTCTAAAGGATGAAAGTGATAATGAATATGATATGATGGATGAAAATGATAGTTATGAAAGACAATAGGATAGTTTTATAAAAATATGTTTCAATATTGATAAATAGTTTAATTTAATGGTTTAAAAAGTACATATTTATTATTTATCTTGATGTTAATGTTAGTTATTGTTCTTAATGCTAGTTGTTTTTCTTGATGTTGATGTTAGTTCTTGATGTTAATGTTTTGATATTGATGTAGACAATAATCTATGTATCTCACACTTTCCATTTTTCTCGATTGCATTTCTTTGTAAAAGTTCATTAATTCATTGCTCACTATGTGGTTTATGGTTCATCAACATATCTTTAGGTTTAAGGTATCTAAACATGATCTTTGACTATGTTTTTAGGCCTTGATAGCATTCAAATTAAACTTTGAATACCTTTTCATTAATTCATAAACACTTTCCAATTTTAAATTCTCCTCTCTTCATAACTTTGCCACTCAGCTCACTATCCTTATAGCCCCACTTTAGGGATAATTGACTTGGTATAGAATTATACATTATCCAATTTGAAGAAAAACTATTTATGTAGATAACCTTTTCCAATATCTAACTATTCTCATAGTTTCATAACCCAACTCAGTCTCTAAAACACTTTTCTAGACTTATTTTGCTCATTGTTACCTTTCATTAGGTCTCTTATGTCAATTTTAGCACCTATTTATACACAAGTCTCTCTAATAGTATGGATACATACTCATTGACAATAAAACCCATAAAATATGTTATAACACTTCATCATCCAACTTCCCACCAAATTTCTCTAATTTTTTATGGCTAGAATGGTCTATGTCATTCAAAACCTAAGTTTAGGTTTTGTTGTCTCTGTCTCAGCTAAGAGGGATTAAATTACATTTGAAAACATTTTGATGAGTTTCATGGACCTATAAAAATTTATTAATGTCTATTTCTACCTCGATCATGTCTTCCAATCACTAAATGCTGTTATCTAATCAATTGTCCAAAATTTCCATATCAAAATCTATTTAACTATGTCAAGAAATTGTGAGTTTATAATTTTGTATGCTTTTAAATGTTGAAAGAGACACATACAATGTAAACACTTTGGAAAATGGAACATAAATATAATTTAAATAACTGACCAAGATTCCCCAAAATACTTAATCCTTAATTCAATGATAATTTCCCTCAATGAAATGCATAGAGTCCAACTTTGCATTAATTGCTATAGGAAACAAGCCTATCCTGACCCTTTTTCCATGACTAGAAGGCTTCTTATATAATATTCAATGAGTATAGTTTTAAACAACTAACAGTGATATTTGGACAAGGATGACAATATGATTTGAATGTCACTAATCTCTTAACAATTAATATAATGTCTGCATACAAGAGAAATGACACCCAAACAGTGGTCCAAAGATAGTCTCCAATACAAACACTTCCTTCTTAATTGTGTAAACCTATATTCCAAAATATGTTCATTCAAAAACCTTTTAAATTTATTTTCAATATATATATATATATTCTTCAATCACATTTGGAAACTATTACTAGTCTCACTCATCATTCATAAAACACTTATACTCAACCACAAAAGCAATTACTCAAAACAACGAATATAAGTCTGTAATAATTTTTCTATGGATTTGTCTTTATTATTTATCTCTTCCACATTGAAATGGAATAACTATCTACTATTTCTAACTAACTCCAAAGTCCTAGAAGAGGACACATAACTGAATCTTGATTTCCCTTTTCCCACATACAGTTTTCTTACCAAAAAAATGACATTATGATTTGATATTCACTATATGACATATCTATCAACATAGAAATAAAATCATAAGAATTTATAACCCTATTACCATGTCTAAAAATCTATATACACTTATCATATCTTACCACCTTCAAAAATTGAACAAAAGTCCTTAAACAAGATGAAGTAAGCAATTATTAGGAAATAAACATCAATTTTATAAATTAAAATGTGAATAAGCATGTGTTTAAATTGATTTCCATCCAAAGTCATAAGCATATATCATGTATTACTATACACATGAGTAATTTCACACAACTAGTTATCATTATTCATGTATGAAATACCATGTGTATTGGGAGACTTACCATTGGCTTGTGCAAACAAAATATCAAACTCCACCTTCAAAATCTATTGTTGTTGCTCATATATGCCACCAATTCCTTTGTGCTTAGTTTTCATGGCCCACACAATATCTACCCTTACATCACATATTTATTTTTTTAAGGCATGGGAAGCTCGTAAATTAACATACTTTATTTTAGTGTCCATCTTCTCATCCGTTAGTGTGAGAAGTGCATGGTGTAACTTACTGACCTCTCTGGTCTTGTCAACCAACATAATTTCCAAATTGATAACCTTTACCATTGTACCATTAATAATGTTAGTCAAAAATTGGTTTTCCCTCTCAAGTGATTGGTTTTTTTTAGCTACTAGTGATAGCTACAAACCAAGATGTTATTTTACACCCATTACATTCTGGGATCTCATCCTTGAAATAATTTCTTCCATGTCCTTGGGCAGTTGGGTATCCACATTCTCTTCTATATTTACCTTCATCTATTAAAAATATGATACATGTGAATGTCAATGATAGCATTCAATATTTTCAGCATTGAAAATCTAAAAAAAGCTAGACATAAACAAGGGTCCATGACAATATTCAAAAGATAAGAACATCTAATTTTTTATAATTATGAATAGTTACCTTAAACATAAAGAGTTTTTTTAACTTAAATGAAAACAATTAAATCATTATATTGGATTATTAAATCTCTACCTATGGCATGGTCATTCTAATGTATTGGAGTGTTACCCCATTCCTTCTCGCCCCTGCTCCCATGCCTTAATCCATGGGCCATAGTCATCTACAACTATTGTGTCAATTTATTGACTAGACAAACAAATTATATGAGACAAAGGAATGTTAGAGAGACAAGCCATACATACAAGTATTATATTTCACTCCTCCACACCATAGTTAATTTTATATAGACATAAAGACATGCAAACATGTGAACTTTGTCACTAACATGTGAAAGAATGAAATGATAATAAGGTATACATGTGAAGATGATAGGTCACTAATAAAAAACAACACATACCATACACATAAAATATATATGATGAGTACATGGGAAAAACATTGCATCATTCAACCATGCATGATAATGCAATACATTGGTAAATGCAAATTAACCACCAAACCATTACTTGAATCATAAATAAATTAAAAAACTACATATCCATCACAAACCAGAAATAAAAAACTTTTATTTAAATCTCTTTTCCAAATAATATAGTTGATCTCACATCAAATATATCATACATATTGTGCCAAAATGTATGTATATAAATAATAGTGTCTAAGGTAACAACTTCAAGGTAATATGAACATTCATGGCATGGATTTTAGGCCTTTGTAAATGGATAAATAGATAGTAGTGAGGTACCTTGGATAGTAATGCATTGTGATAGTGTCCTTTATTTTATCCTATTGACCAACTGTGTTGTTTCTATACAAAATTGAAACTTAGCTTTATGTGACCATTTTTCATTGTGTTTTCTTCAATTTCATATTCTTATTCTATGTTTTCATGATGAAAACAATGTTATAAGTGCATTAATATGGCCTTATCTTTATAACAAAACCCTGTGAATGCCCATTATTTTTAGTGAAGTTGTTAAACTTTTAAAATAACTATCCTCAAAATAAAATCTATGCATCCTATGTGTTATACTGAAAACATATGATATATGCATGACAATCCAATATAATGTGTACACATGATATAAGAATTCAAAATAATATGAGAAATAATTGGTAATGTATGATGTAAGTTAGATATAACATTCACATAGTTGTCAAGATAGATAGAATAGTGTAATCATGTATATGAACAACAAATCTAGAGTATAAGTTGAGTAACTACCTAGAGGTATGGGCCATGATGCCTATCAAGGCACCCAAGGAAGAAGGTGGGGATACATGATGTATGCCATCACATAACAATTTGAGTGTGAAAGTAATAATAAATAGACTAGTTTCATGATCATGATGCATACATGAAAGCATACATAAAAACATATGAGGTAAATAAATAGGCTAGGGGGGCACAATACATTCATCATGGGCACATGTCACTAAGTTTGAAAAAGATAAAATATATAAGTACATGTTCAAATGTCTGTATATGCTTAGAAAAAGTAAGGTTGGCTTAGAGTCACATAGAAAGACATGTTCAAATTTCTATATACATACTCAAGAAGGCACACACAAGGACATTGGCACATGTCCAAAGCATACATACAGTTAAAGGAATTAGTTAGATCCATAAACTAATGACACATTTAAATGCCCTTGAATAGATGTAGAATAAATGACATACAATTAGATCTAAACTAGTAAAGATATAAATGAAAGTATGCATGAACATGTGGTACAAATTCATGTAGATACAAATACATACTTAAGTTGAGTCTCTAGTAGTGGTAGTTAGCAAAAGAAATTGAGTTGTATAGGATGATCAATGTCAAGATATAATTAGTGATAAATATTTGATGTAAGGTATAGAAAGATATAACTTGGTAAATTATAAGTTGTGTATTATTATGCCCTCAATGGGTGAATCTATCAATGTTGAATTGATCTATATGTGTATGTGACCCTGATGAATAGATATTAGGAAATTTGGATCTCTATTAATATAATGATCTAAAAACAATCTAAGAGAATAAGTGAAGCATGTATGTATGATAATCTAACTATATGAAAATATATAACATATGTATTACTTGGCAAATATAAGTAATGTAAACATGTAAATTTATACAAATTTAAACTTGTATTTTATGAGATAATATTTAAATATTTTTTATATTTTTAAGTATATTATATTTTTTTTATGTTTGCTGAGTATAACATATTTACAAATAATCTAGGAAAATTAAATTTATATACAAGTAAGGAGAGATACTACTAACCAATGAGTCTCATGAGAGATCCACCCTCAGTGGGCCTTGCATCAAAAAGACAAATTATGAACTCTTTGAAATGTGGTGGATGTGTTTTGATGGAATATAGATGTAGTGTGAACTTAAATATTGTTCATTTTTAGTATCATGGTAAACATAATAGCTTATATTATTCCACTCGTCATTATTATAGTCATTTTGATCCAATGAAATTCTATTGTTGACTTTTGTTGTATCTAGATGAGCATAGGGAATTGAATCCTACTACTGAATTGACCTTTCTAAATTATGTTTTACAATATTTTATGTGAATCTACCCTTTTACACTATAACTATTATATGCATATGCTTATTTGGAAAATCTTTTGTTACAAATCCTCTTTTGAGAATGCTTGTTGGCTTAGCATGATTCTGAATGTGCAACTTAAGTTCTTATTTTTATAACATTACCTATGTATATGGAACATGTGCCTTGATAAAATATGTATGTGAATGATTTGAATTAGTTTGTTACATAAATCCAAAACCTTATTAACCAAAATTATCAAATGCTAAAATAGGATTAGTGATGTCTTGGGAATGTTTTCCCATCCCTTGACCTTGATAATCAACTTGTTATAGATATTTTTTACCAAACCCATATTATTTTGAAAGTGGGACCTGATTTTAGATAGGTATATTTGTATCCTTCACTTGATTTAGCTATGCTTGTTGTATTTTTTTTCTATGATGTTACTTTGTGAACATTTTTTTATTCTAAGTTATGCTTTGGTATCCACTTTTGAATTATTTCTAAATTTGACACTTTTTTAATATGTTATTTTATCATTATAAGATGTTTAACTAAGATATATTTTATAGGTTCTTCATTAGTAATGATGTGTTGTATGTTATTTTTCAATGGTAAACATCAATCTATGTGATGACCATGCAATCTACAATATGCACAATAAGCTATGAATCTCCTCACTAGATGTAGAAGAGGTAGGTTGATCAACTTAGATTTAATCATTTTCATTGAAATATCACTTTAGCTTCTATTTCATTTTTGAGTAATTTTTCAATCACTAGTTGTAGATGCACTTTATTTTGATTGCTTTTTTTGATATGTAACATTGCTTGCCACAAATTGACATGGTGAAGATGCATATAAATGATTGACACTAATATGCATTGGATAATTTTATTTTGTAATATAATTTTACAATACTTTATTATTTTCATGTAATAGTTGATTTTAATTTTACAAATATGAGATTATCTTCCTCATACTAATAATTTCATCCCTTTGACTAGTTACTTCTGATTGAACATATAGGTAGACATCATTTTTGAAAAGGTGAAGCCACATATAGGTTGATAATGGTCATTAATAATAGTATTATAGGTTTTTTCATCTCATGGATGAGTTATAACATGGACCATGTTAGAGGGACAATAGATATCACCCTCATGGAGATGAGGAGGAGAAGGGCATTCTATCTTATGCATAACATATGACATAAAAACTTGGAAGGTGGTTTTCAGGGTATTAAATATATGGATTAAATAAAATAACATCTATTTTAACTAAAATAGGAGATCATGTACATAGTTTTTTATATCTTCTTTGAATCTATTCCAAATGAAAGAAAACAAGCATGAAAATAAAACTATAAAACTCATCATTAAAAAGTGATAAACATATCCTATCATTATTATCATGATTAGAAAAAATAAAACTTAGAGGATATAGTGATCTTAAATCTATGTATGAGTTTTAGAAGGATGGAGAACTAAACCCTAAAGGTAATATAGGGTTAGGTTTTTTGCACTATTTAAATTAAGTCATCTTCATCAAATGATTTAACTTTTAAAGGATTTATGGGATGCAAAATTCTAGATTCCTAATGTTCTATAATAGTAAATAAGGTAATAAATATATAATAATTATAAACACTAATTTGTATAATAATTGATTTATCTATTTCTTTAAATACAAAAGGAATGAGAGAAATAATAACTTAGCTAGAAATAGGCCATACAATAGGAATCAAACTATGAGAATTGGTGAGAAAATTAATATAATAGTCATCAATAGGATTTTGGTGTCATAAATATCATTAGACATTAGAGTGGTAACCTAGACAATACCGTGGTGTGATAGTGTCTAAGGTAGTGCGATAGTGTCTGACCAAGAATCTCTACAAATGATTTTTGGCTTTTGTAGTTTAGATCTTGTTTTAGATATGGTTAAACTTAAAGTATTTGTACTAAATAATTTTTACTATATAATTTGTTTCCTTTTAAAACCCTAAGATTTGTTATTTTAAGTGTTTTAATGAACACCATGAAAAATTTGGGTTATTGTGTTTTATATGATGGATGTGTGATCCACATCATTGTGTCAAAACTCTACCTACATACAAATGCTCTGAGAGTTCAATCCTCATGTAGCTATCCATGATACGTGATATGTGTGATTGTATGTGAATGTTAGAATGCTTTAATGTGAATGCATGAGAGGATGCCTTATAGTCAACTTAAGATCTAAATAACTACGCTAGGGATGAATTATTAAATGTAAGGGTTGAATCAATACAATATTTGAAGAATTTGGATCTTTCCCTCAATACTAAGTGGTACTTTTGTGTGCTTATCTATGATAATTTTCACCTAGAATGTAAGAAAGTGAATATAACATTTATATAGTGTTCTCATAAAAATGACTTGGGAGGGTGACTTAGGAACAGGTCTAGGCCAACCCTAATACTATTATGGAGATGTAAATTTACTTTTTGGAAGGTGCATGAACCTAAATCACTAAGGGATTGTGCCCTTATGTGTCTTATGTGGTGTTTTATAGGCCTAAGTTCTATTTGTGATTGCCATATGACCAATAATGGATAAAAAGGTCCTGTAAGATGGGTCAAGTGTTATACTAAGTGTAAAGTGACCTCAAGTGACACTCTAAGGGATCAATGGTAAATTTTAATGATGATAATTACTATGCATGGTTTAGTTAGTTTTTATTTTGAGATGATTAAAGTTTAGAATCAACTCCCTCACCTAAAAATGGGTATATTTCAGTGGGATTTTCATACATGATATAAGTGTTTTGAAAAGTATAAATTACTTTTAGTATAGATTACATTTTAAAAGGTTGTAAAATAGTTTGCATTATGTCATTGGCATAAATTATGATGAAAAATACACTCACATTATAGGATCAATTAATAAATTAATAGATTTTTTATTACATGGTACATGATCATGAACAAGTTTTAAATAGAATAATTTACAATTGGGATCTATGTATAATTATGAATTATACATTTATCAATGGGGGCATGATATAAATTCATGCATTCTATGTTAATTTTAAATTTTAAATACTATTTTCTAGTTGTAAATCATAGTAGAAGCATGTATGTAATCCATTCTCTTTTGATCATAAATTTAGGAAAAAAATTGAAATTGAATCTACAAGCATTCACATAAGTTGATTCAGTTAAGTGTGTAATGCATAATGTAGAGGTTTAGTTTTCTCTAGCCTTATGTATATAAATCCATTTTGGATTTCAAATCACTTCACTTCAAGGGGTTAAAAATACTAAGCTAAATTTATATTAAATGGTTGATATTATTGTTACAAAACCAAAAATTCGAAATTGGGATTGATCATCCTTAAATTCTCCATTGCTTTTGGTAATAATCCAACTTCTCCAATTGTTTCATGTGAAGTAGCAATTATCCAATGCTTCAATGAAGTGTCATCTCCAAGAAAAAGTTATGAAATCAAAAAATTGGTTTTCGAAATATAGGTGTATTACTCCCTTGCTCTCCTTTAAAATTTCAAGATCTCAAAGTTTAAGTATTTACAAATTTATAAATTCAAACATTTTCAAAACTCAAGTTCAAACTTTTTCAAATTTTAGTTTTCAAAACAAAAAAATAACAACTTTTTGTTTTTTAGAGTTTGTTAAATTACATTCAAAAGAGAAAAGTTTCACAAAACAATATAAATAGGAGAAATATGTAGGATTTATTTCTTTTTTTAAAGTATTGGATACATAGGAAATGAATAGTTATCATGAATCTGATTGGGATTAGTACAAACCAATTACATTCAACCTTTTTCTATCTATATGTTTTTTAAATTTACAAGCCATATTAGGGTTTCAAGATTGAAATGATATTTTTAGGTCTTCCACACACTTTAAAAATTCAAATTTATAGATAGAATCCTAATTCAACTTTTTACAAGTAATCATGACCTATGTTCCTTATTTTTAAAGAAATTGAAGATTGACCATTTCAGGCTAGAAATGGTAGTCTATATTGACTCTAATCAAATGTTCCTAACCTTAATCACTTTTAGTAAAAAAAAATTGTTACTTGGAGAGTATGTTCATGTTTTCTTAATTTAGTTATCTGTCAGTTAGAATATTCAAATTTGAGTTATAAACAACTATGTTTTGTCATTTCATTTGATAGTATTCT
Organism: Torreya grandis; assembly: GCA_037957365.1. Taxonomy (NCBI): domain Eukaryota; kingdom Viridiplantae; phylum Streptophyta; class Pinopsida; order Cupressales; family Taxaceae; genus Torreya; species Torreya grandis. Next base: position 1,513,686 of record JARHVA010002013.1, on the reverse strand, counting down.
TTTAATCGATTGAACTTTGTTGATTTCAATGTTTTTAATGTATTCTACTTGTCAAAATATCATTTACAACAATTTTATTTAATGTATATTAATTAGGATTACCTCACCTTTTATAATATTACTAGTTGCTATATGTGTGTAACTTGTGGTAATAAGTCATCTCTAAATTAATATAGAGTACAAGAACATGAGAGATATTTATTGAATACTCATTTCTAAGAGTTAAAAACTATAAATATCTCTCTATGATTTGAATTAAATTGATCAATTATTTGTCAATGTGAAAACATCATAACTATTTTTATTCTCATGTGTTATTCATTGTCTAATACTTGACAAAAAAAATGTTTTTTTAGTATCAGAGCAAGAGTAAAAAGGAGGCTTTGATAGAATATTTAAGTATCATTTATTTTTCATGGGCATAGTTATCATTATTGTTTTTGACTCATTTAATGTAAATCTCCATTTCATATTTTGTGTGTAGATAAGCTTAGCTATAATTAATTAGCTTATATGTTTATTAAAGTAGAATCAAATTATATTTGTGTTTTTGTGAGACAAACAAGTAAAAATATTGAGTGATTAAATTTTAGAATAATTAAAACCATTATTATGTCAAAAAATTATCATATATGGATAGGGTTTCCTCCATGCTTTCCATTGAGTTAGCCATTACTTTTTCACCTTGCCATCGTTGTGTCAAACCATAGCCTTAGTCACCTAGAGGACTTTCATTTATTTTGATTTTAGGGTTTCTCACCTACGGGCAAGGCCAAACATTATAATGACTTCTCTTCCTCTACTGGCTATTTTAGCCATAGAGAAGAACGGTGGAGTGTCGAGAAATGTCCCTTACAAGCATCTAAGGAAATTCATCTTGAAGGTATACCATGAGTTAATTATTCATAACCTTGTGTTATATTGCCTATTCCTAAATTTAATTATGCATGTCAATGGTTAGAGAAATTATGTTTAATAGGCTATTTTTATGGGAGAATCCCATCTAAAAGTATGCTTTAGTCTTGGGTTCAAACTCACTGGGTAGATCATGGCATTAATATAGAGATCATATAGAACATGACTAAAGGCTTTTTTCTATTTCATTTTTGTGACCTTTCCCATGCAAGAGGAATCCTCCATTGCTCTACCACTTGGTACGTTGGGAACTTGTTTATGCTTCTCTCCCCCTACACATGAGACTTTGTAGTCTGAGATCACATGGCTCTTAAATTCCCAATCTAGGTTGAATTTTTAGGTTTTTCATTCCCCTATTGATACTTTATCACCAAATATCATCCTTCATAGGCTAGGTGTTTTGTCATGAACAAAACTAGTTCTACTCAACTAGACCATAAAATAGGGTCTATGTAAAAGTTAACCTCACCTAGGACCTCAAAGAGTTTTTGGAAATCCAAGTTGGGGATGTGAAGCACTCATAACAAGTCTTGTCTATCAATTTACCTAACACTTGATTTCATTTCTAAGATGCACACCATAAGATATGGGATTATCACTTTCAATTTAATCATAATAATGCATCCAACCACTCTTCATCTCTCCCCAAACCCTCTTCTGAAGATAGAAAGAAAATAATTGAAGACTGATGGACTATGGTATGGAAGAAAAACAATTTCCCCAATGCTACAAACATATCATTGATCCCAAAGGAGGCAAGCCATATTCAAACAATGGCCCATAGGAGTAGGCTCTTATTGAGAAAGATCCCTCTCTAGTTGAAGCCCCAAAATTGGTAAAAATGCTTAGGGTGGTCAACACCCCTCTAGGTACTAACATATTGTCCCAAAGTTTTGAGGCCTCTATGCCTAGATATTCTATATTTTAGACTCATAGCTAGCCACTCTTCCATTTCTTTCTTGGTGGGAAATACCTAAATGATCTCACAACCCTCCTTGGAGGAGTGATGAGGTAGAAGAAGGAGAGTATAGGGTTCATCTTACTATGAGGCATAAATTTTATGACTTATTGAGTACCAATAGTGGTCACTTTCTATAGAACCAATATGATTCCCTAGAGGGGATAGAATCGAAGGATATGTCCCTTGACACCCGTCATCTAATTTTTTTTATGGAATGTTTAGGGTCTCATAGACCAGAAACATAAGTTTTTTATGTGTTATTTTATAAGGAAGTTTCCCAAGATGGATAATCTCTATCTACAAGAAGTGAAGGTGGTGGATTTCTTATTGATGAATGTCATTAATTTCATCTGGCATAAAGGGTGATCACTTTCATTTCTTTAAGGTGGTAACCAAACTTAGTTTAAACTAACATGGACCCTAACAACTAGTTAGTATGGGCTCTTTTTAGCACTAAAATCTATTCTTTTGGATTTATTAATATTTATGCCTCAAATGATGCCTTTGAGAGTACCCATTTATGGTGATGGATAACAGATGATCTCTCTAATTCCCATTGGGTATTATGTGATGTCTTTTATATGGTGGTGTCTCTCGAGGACAAGTTGGGCTACTTTCCTATAAGGTGGGAAGCTGGAGAAAGGAAGGTGTAAGTTTACATGTGCACTAAATGGGGCCTTTATGACCTTAATTTAACCTGCCAACCCATAGATAAAGTTTGGTACACCTAGAGTAATTTTAGGGAAGGCCCCACTCAAATACTAAATCATCTAGATAGATCAATGATGTCCACCCAAACATACTTATCTTTTGAGAATATTTTTTTTCCTCTAGTGTAGGTGCTATTGGAATTTAGGTTTTTCGATCACTCCTCGATTCAATTTTGAGTGACATGCTAGTTCATTAATCCCAAAGTTGAAGAAATGAAACTATTCCTTAACACCTCCTTTCTCAAGAATGTTCCCATGATGGCACACATTAGGAGAGGTCTAAATTTAGATCCACTTACCTCTCAAAAATATGGTTAGATTCTTTTGTGGAATAACACCATCAGAAGAACCTTTTGATTTGTATAGATCTATGGCCATCAGCTTGACAAAATATGAAAACACTCCTACTTTGCTACTTCTTTTGATATGAGTTGTATAGCTCTAATGCTAGAAAAAGATTAATTTAATGAGATCTTGTATGTGTGATTTTTATCCTTATGGCACCACATTTAAATTGTAGACAACTACAATGCTTAATGATCCCAATTCAAATTCAATATTTATTGTCTTAAGATAGGGGACACAGCGTCTAAATATTTCTTCCAAATGTTATAAGCCAAGAACTCAAAATAAAAAACTACAAGTCATTTTTGAGGTTGGCAATAGACTCACAGAGACTTTGCTAATAGTGCAAGCTTTTATATTTTACTATCAACAAGTGTTCAAAGCTCAATCATCTTTGACTGAGCATGAAACCACCTTTAAATAATTCCTTTAAGTGGTGCCTTACAAACTCACTCCCATCTAGTGAGTGGTTTATGAGAGGCCCCTATCTATTGATGACTTGCATAAAGTAGTGTCTCACATGGCTAATGACAAAACCCCTAACATTGAAGGCTTCCCCTATGAATTCTATAAAACACTTTGGGACTTTATGGGTAGTGACTTGCATAAGGTTTATGAAGAGGTATTTCACACACATTCTTTGGGTAAAAATATAAATAAACAAAATATCATATTCATACCAAAGTAGGGAGATCATGAGTTGATCTATATCTAGTGGCCCATTACCCTCCTAAATGTCTCGTATAGAATCATTACCAAGGCTCTGACAATCTAGCTATGTAATTTATTTCCTCTCATTGTGCATCTAGAATAAACCAATTTAATTAGAAGCCATTATATTTTGAATAACATCATTATCATCTAAGAGGGATGGATTAGGAAAAATGATCTAAGCAATAGGCTATGATTATCCAAATTAAATTTCAAAAAGCTTATGATTGTATCAAATGGCCATTTATTCTAGCCATGATTCAAGCTTTGGGATTTGGGCTCATGTTCATCCAAACCATCTAGATGCTTTTCTCAGATGCCTTGGTTATCGTCTTCATTAATGGAATCACCTCTAAGAAATTTGTTTTGTTATTTTATATTCATCAAGGGTGCCCTTTAGCTCTTACCTTGTATGTTCATGTAGATGAGGGTTTTTGATATATCCTTTATAATTCCCAAGCTAGGGGCCTTGTTAAGGGAATCTATCTCCCTCCTGATGACATGAACCCATATGATGATATGCGACTACTCAATGGCCACTTTGGGGATGACTCCTTCCTTACTTTCATTAAGGATGAAACCAATGTGGACAATGCCTTACAGTGTCTCAACAGCTTTTGTTTAGCCTCTAACTCTAGTATTCAATGACAATAAACTCATTTCTAGAGATAATCTTACCACCCTCCACCAGTGTGGGTGGCTAAATTTAGTTGGAAGTGGATCCAACATGATGAAATATTTAAAGTTCTTAGCATCCCCTTTGTTTTTGATACCTCACCACCTCTATTATGGAAATATGTTGTTGACAAAGTTATTGATAAGCTAGAATATTGGGTGACCAATTCTCTTTCATTAGTAATAAAATTTCAAATCTAATATAAATTTATTGCATCTACCCATGTGTACTACTCATCATGCTGGGTGTCTTCTAAAAAATCTTACCAAAAGTTGGAAAAATTGCTGAAAGATTTCCTTTGGGCCAATTCCCCATAGGGTAAAGGATTCCAGAGAATGTCCTAGAAATATTATTTCCTCACATGTTATGCTAGAGGGATGAGGCTCATTGATATAGCCTATCAATAAATTACCTTATGTACCAAATAGATTATGCAATCCAGTGAGGGATAAGAAGCTTGGAAGGTGTTGTTTAAATACAATATCTCCTCAATCTTGCCTAAGGACAAGAAGAACTGAAAAGTTTTTGGCTTCCCTAATTTAATCTTCATCTAGTCTCATATCCAAATCATAGGGTCCTTTATGGCTAATAAAATATGGAAATCCTAGGAAAATATTAATCCATGGCTACTCTGGAATGGCTTCAATTTTTAGATTGGGATCTATACTAACTCCCATTCTCTCTAGTGGTCTCTCATTTTCTCTTGTAGTGAAATTCCCTTGGTATAATTTCCTTGGGTCAATGCTCTCAAGATTTACCACAAAGCAATTCATATCATCTAAGATATATTTTATAGGTGTTCTTTCTCTTGACTATCCTAGGAGGAGGTGAAAGTTAAATTTTGGTTAGCCAATGCAGACCAGGAGTCCTATCAAGAGATCCTTAATGACATCCTAGGTTCCATGATCCATAAAATCTTGGTCCATTCTACTTGATCATGATGGAATGAATAAAAATGGTATTTTGAGACCCTTTTTATAATTACACTCCTCGCCTTGGCTATGCATGGCTCACCCACCATTTTACCATGGTTGAAAAGATTAACACCCATTGTGGACTACAGTCATATGTTAAAAAATGTATTTTTCACTTCAACATTATTTTGGGGGCTTATGTGGAGCCCAAGCTTACTCATTTTCCTTGGTGTATACTGCACCAAAGGTTTCCTATTGGTAAAAGACTCATCTAGCTTGGAGTCCACCTACCTATTTACCCATTTTGTGGCCACCTTGACATGCTTCCTCATCTCTTCTGGTATTGTTCCAAAGCACAAAGGGTCTAGACTTAGATCCATGATCTTTAAATCCCTTTTTAGCTTGAATTCTTCCTTTGTCAACATATCCACCTTGGAAAAAAATTCACGATGCCCTTTAAATACACACAAGTCTATCATACTTTTAGAGTAGAGATTATCTTCTAGATTTGGAAATAAATAAATAATTCTATGTTCAATCATGTTTCTACTGATTGGAATGTTTTTGCTTTGTATAAATCCTACATCATCTTCAATGTTCTTTTAGAGATTCAAGTTCAAGCCAATAAAGTTGTTATGGAGCTTGGGTATCTTTAGGATCTCCTCTCCCATTGCAGAGATTCTCCTTATGTTGTGGCTCAAGTTTCACCTTCTCCACCCAGGGATCCCAGATTAGATGATAGAGTGCCTCAGTCACCTCATGGTGGGAATCATCATAGTCATTCTAGGGACCACTCTCAGAGTGTCACCATACACCAATGTATTTCCCCTCTTGGGTAGCCATGAGGATGGCAACTACTGGATCCTTCCCTTATAAGGCAGGATGGTTGGGGCACTCGTTCTCCTCCTCCATGCTTAGATTATTAGGGGTGCCACTTAGAGGGTAAATCGATGTGCTTGATAAGTTCCCTAGGCTTTCTTTGGATATTTTTCCCACTTAGACATAATCAAAAGATGATGACATGGACACTACCCAAGTTACTGGCTAGGAGCATATTCTAGATGGTAGTAAATTGCCAAGCTCAGACTAAGGTCCTGATGATATGGATCCTCCACCTTTTTTCCTTGCTCTTACTATATAAAATATATTTTTTTAATGACTTTGAGACTTGTTTCTAGGATTTAACTAGATTATGATAATTTTGATTTTGCTCTTAGGCTTTGCCTAGTGTGACATGGAGTGCTTTCATATGATCTTTAATTTTATTTCTGAATTATTTATATATTTCTATTTATTTAATATCTAGTTATATTTTATCAAAAAAAAAAAAACCATTAGAGTATTGAGTGATTAAATTTTAGACTTAATAGAGCCAATCTTATGATTTCATGTGACACTTAAGAATTGATTGAAGATAGTGATTGTTGCTTTTCATTCAACAAATCCTATGACAAACTTTGAGTAGATAGCTTAGAGTAAAACATTTTTAACTTTCTCATTTCATGATGGATTAAGACCTTTTTTTATGGAAAGTGTAAAAGTTATCTCCATAACTATCATTCATATAACTTCTTTGGATTTTTTAAGTTACTATATGACAAAATTGTTATGTAAATTCATATAATTAATTTTGTTTCATTATTTTTTAAATGCAAGACAAAATGGTGGTTATAAAAAGAGAAGATTGTTTTATTTATTTATGGTCGAAGATTTTTTTTCAAAGAAATTAAAAAAAGTGTTTTAAACCTGCACAAAGATGTTTTAAACAGCATCGACCCAAAATAATTAGGTCATAGTGAAATATGAACTTCCAACAAAAATAATAGTGTTTGCTAGAATGCTTCAAAAACTTTTAACATAAATTTATCCTTCATATAAATTCTTTAGATTTTGTATGTTACTATATGACAAAATTGTTATGTAAATTCATATAATTAATTTTGTTTCAATTTTTTTTTTAATGCAAGGTAAAATAGTGCTTAGAAAAAGAAAAGATTATTTTATTTATTGATGGTTGAAGAATTTTTTCAAAGAAACAAATAAAAAAATTATAAGCTAGCAAAAAGATGTTTTAAAAAGCATTGACCCAAAATAATTAGGTCATAGTTAAATAGGAACTTCTAACAAAAACAATGGTGTTTGCTAGAATGCTTCATAAACTTCTAGCACAATATTTTTTTGTTTTAAAAATATTAAGGGCATGGTTCTTAATTTGTAGGTTATTAGGATTATTTTTTACGATTTTAAATAGTTTTTAAAATTATTGAATGATTTATTTAATTTTTTTTAAGTTTAAATAGAAAAATTGAATCAATTTTTTTACTTTTAAATTAGGAGTCAATTTCAGGTGGGTGTGTGTGTGTGTGTGTGTGTGTGTGTGTGTGTGTGTGTGTGTGTGTGTGTGTGTGTGTGTGTGTGTGTGTGTGTGTGTGTGTGTGTGTGTGTGTGTGTGTGTGTGTGTGTGTGTGTGTGTGTGTATGTATGTATGTATGTATGTATGTATGTATGTATGTATGTATGTATAATATAATATAAAATTGTAGTATTGTCATAATGGAAAAGGATTTCATCCAAATAGTTATGATTTATATGAAACAATTATTATTATTATTATTATTTTTTAAATAATTGAGCTAAAAATACATGTAGATGGGTGAATTGTTGGTTGTACTTGACACTCATAAAGGCATTTTAGGTTTTGGGAGGAAAGTTTTTGAAAAAAATTAAACATAATGCTGAAACCATTAATTAGCATGATCCATCTAGTTGAGTAATGGAAATTTATAAGATCATGGAGGTCACAAAAGAAAAAGGGTAATTCCAATTTGGAGTTTTCTAGTGGTTACAAGACATTATAGTGGAAAAATTCAATGTGCCCAAAAGACTACATAGCCTAAAGTGTTGTTAGTCCCTAATAATGGCTATGATTTAATGCAACTATAAGTGATTTAGATACTTGTACCAAAAATATTAAAAAAATTGAAGATGACCTATGAAGATGATAGTCATTCTATTGTATATGATCATCTGGTAATGGTCAAGTATGGTAGTTACACATAGGAGGTTCTATGAGGTGACCAATACCCATTGAAGAAATAATGAGAAACCAATCCTAATATACTAATTTATATCTACTTGATGAAAACCAACTAACTAAAGGAGCAAAGCTCAAATGAATGTTGGTGTGTTTGACTACTACTACTACTATTATTATTATTATTATTATTATTATTATTATTATTATTATTATTATTATTATATATAAATAAGTTATTATTTACTATTATATATAATAATAGATTATATATATAAAATAATAAAATATATCTTTTTTATTTTTTATAATAATAAAAGAAAAAGAAAAAATATGCATATCTCCTCTATGGCTTATGAGGTAATGATTTTAGGTCCTTTTCACCCAAGCACTTATAATATTTAAAAAAAAATCAAAACTAGATTTAATTTACTATTATTTATTATTATTATATATATAATTATTATTTATTTATTTTATTATAATAATATATATAACCATTTATTATATTTATAAATAATTATTTAATATATTTAATAATAAAAAATATATTGTTGTTGTTGTTGTAGTAAAGCGAATGAGTGTAAATCGTGATAGGACCGAAACTCCCCAAAGCTCTGACACAACTTGTCAGATTTAAGAGCACACATGATTACCAATGTATAAGCAACTAAACATGCAGAATCCAGAAGAACAAATAACTATCAATGAGAAAACACACAGAACATGAGAGGCAATATACAATTATATTCAACTCTTTACAAAGGAATCTACAACAAAGAGGTGGCACTCTTTCTTCCACATCGTGGGCTTATAGTAAACTTCCCTTCAGAGTAATCTTCTCTCATAGATCACAACACAGCTAACACAAGCTGTTGTTCACCTCATTGCACATCCAGTACAATCGAGTACACAACCGTACTCCAAGTAGATCTCTCCATGATCCTGCTGATGTATTGCTGTCACCTTGGATCTAGCTTCCCCGCTGATCTCCTTTCTGACCCTCGCATCCATACACCCCTGCAAATCAAACCTGATCTTACTTAAACACACATGGGGAATCCTACTTGATTCCACCATGGGAAGAACTCTCCAAGCTTCACATAGCTCTTCTCAAAATTCTCCACTTAACAATACAGCCCATGAGTCTCTCATATAGATCTCATGCATACACTAAAATTAGACGGGCGGCTCAAAGACTCGAACTGGTCTTCACATGCAAACTCCGCGTTCACTTAACTGACTATTCGTCAACAACAGTTCTGAGCACTACAGGTGACCGACGTCGGTCCCTGCCCTCCTGGAGGTGACCGATGCCGGCCAATCTTTTGCCGATGTTAGTTTCTCTTCTGCGTCCCCTGACTGACGTCGGTGTGGCCTACCGACGCCGGCGACTGCATACTCTCAAAAACCTCCTCCTTCTGTTTGCAACAAGGTGAAGCTTTTAGCTCCACACCCTAACAATCTCCCACTTGGAGATAAAGAGCTACACCTGTACCCATACCAGTACTCTATCTAATCTGTATCCTGGGTTGTATTCCTCTTCAAGCTCCCACTTGAAGACAACCCACCACACTCCTTGTGGTGCTACACCTGTGCTTGAATTTCTCCATTCTTCTGCCTTGCTATACTCCCACTCAAACAGCAACCCCTATGAGTAACCTGTAATCAACAAACACTTAACAGATCTGGGACATCTGTTAGTCAAGCTCGCTCTGAGAACGTCCAACCTCGCTCTGATACCAATTGATAGGACCGAAACTCCCCAAAGCTCTGAGACAACTTGTCAGATTTAAGAGCACACATGATTACCAATGTATAAGCAACTGAACATGCGAAATCTAGAAGAACAAATAACTATCAATGAGAAAACACACAGAACATGAGAGGCAATATACAATTATATTCAACTCTTTACAAAGGAATCTACAACAAAGAGGTGGCACTCTTTCTTCCACATCGTGGGCTTACAGTAAACTTCCTTTCAGATTAATCTTCTCTCATAGGTCACAACACACAGCTAACACAAGCTGTTGTTCACCTCATTGCACATCCAGTACAATCGAGTACACAACCGTACTCCAAGTAGATCTCTCCATGATCTTGCTGATGTATTGATGTCACCTTGGATCTAGCTTCCCCGCTGATCTCCTTTCTGACCCTCGCATCCATACACCCCTGCAAATCAAACCTGATCTTACTTAAACACACATGGAGAATCCTACTTGATTCCACCATGGGAAGAACTCTCCAAGCTTCACATAGCTCTTCTCCAAATTCTCCACTTAACAATACAGCCCATGAGTCTCTCATATAGATCTCATGCATACACTAAAATTAGACGGGCGGCTAAAAGACTCGAACTGGTCTTCACATGCAAACTCCGCGTTCACTTAACTGACTGTTCGTCAACAGCAGTTCTGAGCGCTACAGGTGACCGACGTCGGTCCCTGCCCTCCTGGAGGTGACCAACGCCAGCCGATCTTCTGCCAATGTCGGTTTCTCTTCTGCGTCCCCTGACCGACGTCGGTGTGGCCTGCCGACGCCGGTGACTGCATACTCTCAGAAACCTCCTCCTTCTGTTTGCAACAAGGTGAAGCTTTTAGCTCCACACCCTAACAAATCGATAGTCATACCTTACTTAAAACCCATCACCATCGACCCCATCTAACGTTTTGTGTATGAATTATTAGTAAAAAATAATTTTATATTTTCGGTGGAGGTGAATTCACAAACTTCACCTTTGCCATCAATATCACCACCTTCATACATTATACACAACCACCAATCTCTATTATCTAACACTATTAATAAAGAAGATAAAAGTATTATTGCTTAACCCTTCATTAAAAAAAATTAGATGGGGTTATATGACAATTGGTAATAATATATGTTCTTATCCTTCAGAGTAGCATCTATTCCACACAAATAGAGTCCTATTTTAAATCTTGGATACTCCTCCTCAACTCTTAAAAATATATTAGTGCTACACACACACACACACACACACACACACACACACACACACACACACACACACACACACACACACACACACACACACACATGCATGCATGTAGGAATGCACGCACACATGCATGCAAGCACGCAAGCATGCACGCATGCATGCATGAATGCATACACGCATGTACACATGCACACACACGCATGAGTGCATGCACGTGGGCACACACGCACGCACGCACACACACACACACACACACACACACACACACACACACACACACACACACACACACACACACACACACACTTCCTTGACACATCTACACCTCATCCTTAAAACTTGAATAACATTCCATAGCATATAAATTTGACACCATTGGAAATGACATGCACTTACATCAATATATGACCAAACAACCTTTATTTTAATTAAATTTTTGGATTGTTTTTTAGTTGATTATGAAATGAATTAATGTCTAATGTGTGGATCAAAGCAATAATGCAATGTTATTGATGTGCAAGAAATACATTGAAGTTATACATTTTAAAGTGTTTTTAAATTGCATGCCATGTGTGTGTAGAAGGGAGTACAAGTTGAAACAAATGGTGGTCAATTAGTGATTAGTCCTAGAGGCAACTATGGTTGGTACGTTTAATTCTCATGTATTAGAGAGTGTCCATATTATATTGTTAAAATGGGAATATACTACAATAATATCATAGACCATATCTAAATTTAGGTCAATTATTTTATTTACATTACTTGCACTTATTAAAAAGGGGTACACAACTTGCAATGTGGTGGATTCTTTGATTGGACATTTAATATTGTCAAAGATCAATGAGGAAGGCATGAGGATGATTTCATTTCAATAAGGTTCTATGTTTGACGTGTGACTCAAATTACCACTATAAGCTAGGGCATGTGGTGGATTTCTATGAGCTATACTCATTCCAAAGGGATTTGTAACTTGCAATGTGGTAGCATCTTTTATTAACTCTTTTGTATTTAATTATAGAATGACTACATGTCTGACATGTGAATCAAATATAAAATATAATTCCACTAATAGGGGATAATAAATTGTCATTCTAATGTCTATCTTATTAATTTTGTTGTGGTTGAAGTGAGTACCAAAGCTTTTTCACATTGCTTGCCACATGGGTGGATAAGGGGACATCATTCATGAAGTAATGTGAGTGTTGTGATAGAGGAGTCACTGATTGAGGAAAAAAGGTAGTCAATTGCAAAATAATCCCAAGTGGTGAGGAGAGTTAGTAGGTTTAATTATAATATTGTAGTGGATGTCCACATCATACAGTTACAAGGGGAGAAATAAAACTAAAATAGAAGATTATATCCAAGCATGTAGAGAAATGAGTCATTATAGATGTCGCACCTTCATGCCTTATCATAAAACCATAAATTGGGCAAAGGTTGTTGGTGGAAAAGGAAGGTGGGAAGTTATGGAGAATAAAGGATGATGGCAAGGACCCAGGTGAAGAGTAAGAGAACTTAGTGAAGTTAGTTTTTTGTAGATTTTGATGCCATTAGGTGGGATCTAGCTAGAGCGTATGAGGATTAGAGAAAGGGAGACAGTTGATTCTGAGGGAGATTGAAGTGATTCTAAAGAGGATAGAGCAGATTATGAAGAAAAGGATCACTCAAATTACCATCGTGAAAATAAAATGATTGTCAAGCAAAATGAAAGAACAATAGAGTATAGAACATATAGAAATCTAAGATTTTCATATTGTAATGTGTATCACAGATCAGCAACAACATTCCATGCAACTAAAATAGACAATAAAGTCTAGATAGGAGAAAGAGTGCACTGGTGTGAGAAAGATGATTTTGAAGGACACACATGGAGCTCATGCTACTTGCTAAGTAACTCAATAAGTTGTTGCCAAGCATATCAACATAAGTTCATGATATGGGATTAACATTGATCTATTTATGCGGGGCCAATATATTATTATATTATATAAGTATTATTACTATATATATATATATATATAATTTATTATAATATAATGTAATATTAAATACTAATAATAAATATAATATTATTATAAATTAATATAGTAATTTGTATTTATATTACATACAACAATGATGTAGAGTTTTCTCTAAAATGTTCATATTTTGGGATAAACCTACAACGTCATCTTACATTGGTGAATTAGGGAAAGAATACAGTCAACATTTTTTTGGATTAGCTTTATTAGCTCTAAATTTGAAGATTTGTTCATTGTCATGTCTTAACATGTCACCAAAAAATGGGACACTTCAAAGAAAAACTTTGTATTTAAATTGAATTCTTAATTATTTAATATATAATATAATATTTATATTTATAAATTACTATTATTATGTTATAATAATATTTTATATTAGATATTATAAATTTATGTATAATAATATATATAATTTCATTATTATTATTTAT